>PVIY010049841.1:0-16511 GCA_004026745.1 Myrmecophaga tridactyla
AAAATAGATGGTAATTAATATTTTAAAATTTCAACTAATGTGTGAGACTAAAGCAAAAAATGTTGATTTGGTACAAATCTATACTTTGATTAGTGCATCTCCTAATATAACTTATGTAGATAGTTGATTGAACACCTTAAGTACATGGAACTTTGCATAGGACATGAGATTTTGTTGGTTTGTCCAGGTGATGCCCTGATGACCAGAGTGATTTGATCAGTGAGTGGAAAAGTATTTGCAAAGTCCCTTTTGGGGAATGGTGAGAACGGGGGAAAACTCAACTTCCCCAAGTTGAATTCTTGATATTCTCACAAGCAGTGTGGACAACCAAAGCTATAGGCTGAGCCCCCAGTCTTGGGGGTTGTTCATATGAAACTTAACCCCACGGGATAGGTCAAGCCTACCTAAAATTAAGCCTAAGAGTCACCCCCAAGAGAACCTCTTTTGTTGATCAAATGTGGCCTCTCTCTCCAGCCAACACAGCAAGCAGACTCACCACCCTCCCCCTGTCTACATGGGACATGACTCCCAGGGGTGTGGCTCTTTCTGGCAGCATGGGACAGAAATCCCAGAAGGAGCTGAGATTCAGCATCAAGGGACTGAGAAAAACTCTAGAATGAGCTGAGACCCAGCATCAGGGGATTGAGAAAACCTTCTCGACCAAAAGGGGGAAGAGTGAAATGAGACAGAGTGTCAATGGCTGAGAGATTCCAAACAGAGTCGAGAGGTTATCCTGGAGGTTATTCTTATGCATCAAGTAGGTATCATCTTGTTATTCAAGATGTAATGGAGAGGCTGGAGGGAACTGCCTGAAAATGTAGAGCTGTGTTCCAGTGGCCATGTTTCTTGATGATGATTATATAATGATATAGCTTTCACAATGTGACTGTGTGATTGTGAAAACCTTGTGTCTGATGCTCCTTTTATCTACCTTGTCAACAGATGAGAGGAACATATGGAATAAAAATAAATAATAGGGGGAACAAATGTTAAAATAGATTTAATTTGAAATGCTAGTGATGAATGAAAGGGACCAGTAAGGGGTATGGCCTGTAAAATTTTTTTTTCTGTTTGTTATATTTTTCTGTTGTCTTTTTATTTCTTTTTCTGAATTGATGCTAATGTTCTGGGAAATGATCATGATGATGAATATGCAACTATGTGATGATATCGTGAATTGCTGAGTGTATGTGTTGGGAATGTTTGTGTTTCTTGTAATTTTTTTAATTAATAAAAAATAAAAAAAAACTTTATAGGACTGAATAAAATATATATATATATATATATATATATATATATATAAAATCCAAATTGCACATTATCATTTGTGGAATTTTAAAAATTGGTAAGTATTTGGTGTCTCGGAAGACACCATAGAAATCTAGAGAAATAGTTTGTTGAGAGAAAACTTGCACTGTATCCTTGTTGTAACCTCCAGTTCCTTAGCCTTTCCAATTTTCCTAAGGCCCTAACTCAAATCCAGCTTCAAAGAAGTTGGTAACAGTGACTATCTGTAAGAAGGCGGGTGACGGTGGTGGGTGGAGAAGGTAAGTATGTATTTGGAACAAGAAGACAATCCATCACAATGTTCTGGGCATTTTCACCAACAAAGTTTAGGAAAGTCACTTTTCACCATGTATTCTTTTCTTCTTTTGAATTTTGTACCATGTAAATATATATCCTATTTAAAAAAAAGTGCTTAAAATACAATACCGTTCCTTAAAAATAATTAAATTCAAATGCAGATACTCTTTGACCCAGCAATTCCATAACTATTGTATAAATATACCCATGCATACAAAATGATATATGTGCAAACCGATTCATTGAATCACTGCTTATGATAGTAAAAAACTGGAAATAACCTAAAGATCTATCAACTGAGGACTGGTAAATAAATGAAGCACATGTAGTAGAAAGCATGCAACTAAAAAAAGAAAGATACACTAAGTAAAAGGAAAAAAGTGCATTAAAGCATGTATAGGGCCACGGTGGCTCAGCAGGCAAGAACGCTCTCCTGCCATGTCAGAAGACCCAGGTTCGATTGCTGGTGCCTGCCCATGTAAAAAAAAAAAAAAAGTTAAAGCATGTATAGGTGCTACCATTCGTGTTTTAAAAAACGAAGGAGGGGTGAGTGTGTGTATGCATATGTATTTATTCCCCAGCATATGCATAAAAAATCTCTACTCAAGAAACTGGTAACATTGATTCCATCTGCCTAAAGGAATTGAGTATCAGAAGATAGGGCAGAAGGGATATATTTCTCTTTTATCTTTTTGTGCCTTTTGAATTGAACCATGTGAACTAATTAAACTAAAAAAACAAATATTAAAAATATTAAATTAATCTTAAAATTAATTGAAAATGGACCTTCCTTTGTTGCCACATTACTCAGCCTGGATCCTCAGACCCTACTCCGTTCCCTCTCCTTTGGGCCATCCTTTCCCTGGACACAGCTCCTCAGCAGGCCCTCTCTGCTGCCTGGTAATTAAGCCCTACTGGAGAAAACAGCTAGTTCACTGTGATATATTATTGTTCCAAATACTTGCTACCCCTTTGTGGAAGGATTATACCTATTGCTACCCTAGTGCTATCAAGCCTGGGTACGTAACTTACTTTGACCAATGAAATGTGAGAGGAAGCACCACTTTCAGTCAAAAATTTTTAGAGCCATCTCATGATTCTGTCATGATTCTGTCACCCCTCTTAGTCTTCTCCCATAAGACCAACCAGATGAGAACTGCACTGTCAGCCTCGGTCCAGAGTGACAACGTGGAGCAGCCCAAAGCCAACTCAAGATGACCCATAGTATGAGCAAAAACTAAACCTTTGTCCTTTTAAGCCACTGAGATTTTCAGGTTATTTTTTATCATACCATCACACAGTTTCTTCTAAACTGACTAAATAACCATACAGACTAACTCCAAAATATGTTCACATGGCCTTTTACCTCCACTCCATAGTCCCCAATTCCCTTCTCCCTCCAGTGGTCTCATCTGTAAAATGAGGAAATTAAAGAACCTACCTCACAAGGTCATTGGGGATTAAATGGATTAATCTGTATAAAATGCTTAGCACTCTATAGTGCTAACTCTTACGTAGCACTTATTATATCATTATTACTACCTATTATAACAATATTATTATTTTCTAACTCAGTAATTTAATCTGGACCTTCTAAGTTTCTCTGTAACAATCTGCTGGGCTCTTGATCCTGTCTGCACATAAATTTTTCCTCCAGGTCCCAGTCCCCACTGCTGTTTACATTTCAAATTGTCCTTTCTCTAGTAGGTCATTTCCCTCTGCATTTAGCAACAATTCTCTGCCCTAGCTGCAATTATATCACCTTGGGAACTTTACAGAAATACCTATGTCTGGGCCCTATCCTAAATCTATTATTCAGAATTGGGGAAGGGGAACAGGTAGAAACTAGAAATCGGCATGCTTTTAAGCTCCCTAGGGTGCCTCTAAGGTACAGCCAGCATTGAAAACCACACAGAGACACAGAGATGCTGGCATGTCCGTGACTCTAGACTGGGCAATCGATAATATGTTATCAACATTTAAAAAAAAAAAAGGATTTTTATCACCAGGGATTTTCATCACCTTCCCCTCAGAATTTCTTAAGTTTAAAAAAAACCCATAAGCTACCACCGCTTCCTGCCTTTCTTTCATCAAGCCTGTGAGCTGCTGACTCTGCCTCCATGGCCTCTAGCCCCTGCTCCACTCGTTGAAAACTGCCCACTCTTCTTCTTCTACAGAACTGAACATGTTCTATCCAAGATGAACAATCCAGGGACTGAATCAGATCTCCTCTCTGGCTGACACTGCCACCTCCCTACCTCTCCTGAAGTCTCACTCTTCTTTTGATTTCTCTAACAGGGACACCTTCTCCCTGGCTGTGATCTGTCTCCTTTCTGCTCCTGACTCCTAAGTGGTGATGCTCCGAGAGCTCTGTGCTTGGTTCTCTTCTCAGCTCTTTGCTTTTTCTCACTCCTGCACATACCAGGATATCATCAATACGTGGACCATCCCCATGTCTAAACCCTTGAAATTCTAACCTCTGATAAACTTCAGACCCCTAATCCAACTCTCCCGTTATTAATGTCATCACAGATTATCAATGATATACGAAAAAATTATTCTGTGCAAAATCAAACATATTAATTTCCCCCATAACCAATTCCTTCTTTGCTTTTCAATCTCATTTGAAGATACGACTATTCTCCAAGGCAACGCTGCTTGGTCAATCAGCACTGAGTACCGTATAGTGATGCTGGCATTTCATGAGTCTAAATCAGGCAGTCAATAATACATTATCACCTATTTACTTTTTTCCCCTTTCTCACCACAAATATCCATCCAGTTTCCAATTTCTACAGACCCAATCTAAAATTGCTTTCATTCCTATCTTCCCCAGGTTATTCCACTATCACCTCTGGGTCAAGAATCCCATTACATTACCCTTCCCTAGAAAACTATTGCAACAGCCTTCTATGACCTGCCTCCTCCAGTCTCTAATTTGTCTTTTGCATCTGATTGAAAAAAAAAAAAAAGATCTATCAAAAGCTCTGCTCATAGTATTGTTTATTTACTCACATACCCTGCAAAGAACAGAACTACTCTATAAAACTGTCAGACAGAATTTACTCAAGTTGAATATATGCACACCTATGACCTAGCAATGCTACTCTTAGGTATAACCCAACAGAAATGTGAACATATGTTCACCAGAAACAAATACAAGAAAGATCACAGCACCACTACTCAGAATAACTAAAAACTGGAAACAACGAAATGTCAATTAACAGCAGGAAGGATAAACAAAATGTGAAATACTAATACAATGGAATCTACATATCAAGGGTCAGCACATTTTTTCTATAAACAGCCAAATAGTAAACTTTCTAGGTATGAAGGATCATGGCTCTATCATAACTGTTCAGTAATGCTGTTGCAGTGTGGAATCAGTCATAAGCAATATGCAAATGAATGGACGTGGTTGTGTTCCAATAAAATTTTCTTTACAAAAACAGGCAGTGGGCTGGATATGGCCCATGGGTCATAATTTAGACTCTTGCAACCACACTTAACAACAGAGAAGAATCTCACAAACATAATGTTGGGCAAAAGAAGTTATATTATTTCATTTATATAAAGTTCAAAAATAGGTGAAACTAATCAATAGTGTTAGATGATAGACAAGTAGCTACCCTTGTGGAGGGGGTGCTTAAGAAACTGGAAGGGGGTTCTAGAGCTTCTGGGGTTCTGATAATGTTGAATTTCTTGAGCTCAGCACAGTCATTTGTGAAAATGTATCAAGCTATACACCTATGATATATGCATGTACTTTTCTATACATATCTTAACATCAATAAAAATTTATATTAAAAAAAGAAAGAAAAACATGCAAAGACTCATCCTGACTACTTACTCATCACTCTTCATTAAGCCAAGACTCTGAAGATACATTCTGACCACCCACTACCTTTCCAGTCTTGATGCCTAGCAGCCCTGAACACTTGTTCACCCAATATCTCTCACCACAGTATTCACTAGACTGAAACATCATCCCAGTCAGCAACTACTGACTGTTCAAGACCTATTTCAATGCCATTCAAAGGCTCTTCTTTATAAGGTGTGGTAGTTAGATTCAGTTGTCAACTTGGCCAGGTGAAGGTACCTAGTTCTGTTGCTGTGGACATGAGCCAATGGTACGTGAACCTCATCTGTTGCTGATTACATCTGCAGTTGGCTGCTGCAATGAATGATGTTTGACTTAATTGGCTGGTGCTTAAATGAGAGAGCTCAACATAGCACAGCCTAAGCAGCTCAGCACAGCTCATCTCAGCACTCGCAGCTCAGCCCAGGCCTTTGGAGGTACAGAAAGAAATCACCCCGAAGAAAGGTGTTGGAACCCAGAGGCCTGGTGAGAAGGCCAGCAGAGATTGTCCTGTGCCTTCCCACGTAAGAAAGAACCTCAGTTGAAAGTTAGCTGCCTTTCCTCTGAAGAACAAAATAAATCCCCTCTTATTAAAAGCCAATCCGTCTCTGGTGTGTTGCATTCCAGCAGCTAGCAAACTAGAACATAAGGCCTCTCCTAATTCTTTCCACTCCTACCTCCATCAGATACGATTTTTCTTGGTAAGAGAAGTTTCTTTCAGAGCACTGAATAATTCTATAATAGTCCATTTTTATCTACCACGGTGGCAGAATTCGTTTTATCCCACCTCTTCAACTGTAACTATCTGATGACAGAAATTGTGTCTTACACATCTCTGAATGAGACCTCATAGGTCCTTTGGGTGAATGACTTTGAATTATTATTTTGGAAGTATAATAAATTGAAGACAACTGTTATTTTGGTACTAATCAAAGAAATTCAACCTCAGAAAGTATAATAAAATATTATGTAGTTGGGGTAAATATTTCCTCACTGAGAGATCACATTAAGAATACAAGTGACAGGTAAGTCCTGAAACCCAGAGAGGCCAGCGTCTCCAGAACATCAACTAGTTTCATCCCTCTATCCCATTTTATCAGCAGCCTTTTCCAACATGAAAAAGTTAGAATAGGCATAGCCCAAACACCCCTAAACATTCGGAGAAAGATCAAAGGAGAAGGTGGAGTCAAAACAGAAAAGACAGGCTTTAACAAATGAGTACGACTGCTGAATCATTACACTGATTATTTCTCCAGTGCCTTGGAGCAGCTAGAAGGAAAGACCTAAAATTGTGCAATTATAAACCATACCAAACTCCGAAATTTGTTCTACAACCAACTGTGGAGGTGTGTTTTGAAATTTATTGCTTTTTGTACATATGTTATTTTTCACAATTAAAAAAAAATCCAAGTGATAGTAAAGAGTTCTCAAGTTACAAAATCCTTCCAAACAAATCAAAGTATTAAGACACGTATTTAAGTATGTACTCACTTGTGGAATCTGCGTGCTTTTCCCACATCCTGTTTCTCCAACAATCACCACTGTCTGATAGTTTTCTATTAAATATAATATATGATTTCTAAGCTGAAAAATAAAAAAAAGTAAATAACCATACTTTGTTCATAAGACCTAAACAACAATACTTAAACAATGTAAAATGCGCTGTTTTTTGTTTGTTTTCTGTTTTTTTTTTTTTTGAGAGTAAAAATGCTGTTTGTTTGGTTTTTTTTTGTCACCCTGTACTATCAGGGTTGTCCAAGCAAAGAAAACGGACAGGAGATATATAATGTCGATATTATGAGATTTATTACAGGAATTGGCTCCGATGACCATGGAGATAGGCACAGGCTGTAAGCTGGGAGCTCCGCTGAAGGTTTTCACTGAATTCCTCAGAAGCTGGCTGGCTGAAGCAGATGTGGAAATTCCCTCTTCTGACTGCCAAAATTATTACTTCTACTTTTAAGGTCTTCAACTAGTTGGATGAGACTTCTCTATTGTTGAAGGCAATCTTGTGGATATAACCAGCCATAGATACCTACACTATCTCTATTTCTTTTTTTTTTTTTAATTTTTATTAATAAAACCAATCAACATACAATATGAAAATGTTTTCATCACATAGTTATATATTCATCATCATGATCATTTCTTAGAACATTTGCATCAATTCAGAAAAAGAAATAAAAAGAAAACAGAAAAAAATTCATACATACCGTACCCCTTATCCCTCCCTTTCATTGATCACTAGCATTTCAAGCTACTAAATTTATTTTAACATTTGTTCCCCCTATTATTTATCTATTTTTATTCCATATGTTTTACTCATCTATTGATAAGGTAGATGAAAGGAACGTCAGACACAAGGTTTTCACAATCACACAGTCACACTGCGAAACCTGTATTATACAATCATCTTCAAGAAACATGGCTACTGGAACACAGCTCTACATTTTCAAGCAGTTCCCTCCAGCCTCTCTGTTACATCTTGACTAACAAGGTGATATCTATTTAATGCGTAAGAATAACCTCCAGGATAACCTCTCGGCCTGTTTGGAATCTCTCAGCCACCGACACTTTATTTTGTCTCATTTCTCTCTTCCCCCTTTCGGTCGAAAAGCTTTTCTCAATCCCTTGGTGCTGAGTCCCAGCTCATTCTAGGATTTCTGTCCCACACTGCCAGGAAGGTCCACACCCCTGGGAGTCATGTCCCATGTAGAGAGGGGGAGGGCAGTGAGTTTGCTTGTTGCGTTGGCTGAGAGAGAGAGGCTACATCTGAGCAACAAAAGAGGTTCTCTTGGGGGTGACTCTTAGGCCTAATTTTAAGTAGGCGTAGCCTGTCCCTTATGGGGTTAAGTTTCGTATGAACAAACCCCAAGATTGGGGGCTCAGCCTATTGCTTTGGTTGTAAAATAAGCTGTTTACCAAAGGAAAGTAAATTTCAAAAAGGACTATCAAAACATACTTCCAATTCTCAGATACTGTTGGTGTCAGTATGCACCAACCACAATCAGCCACAATGCAACCACAATCAAGCATATCAATGAAGATATATAATACACATACCCTTTGATTCAAGATTTTCACTTGCTATGCTATAGACATATTAATATATAGGCATAAAAATGTACATACAAGCATATTCATAGTGGAAATGTTTATAATGGCCAAAGATTAAAACAGATTAATGTACACCAACACGGGATTGGATAAATCAGTTATGAAACACATGATGGAATACTATGCAGCTGTTAAAAAGAACAAATATCTATGTGTATTGACATGGAATGAGCTACATGATATATTAAGGGAAGAACACAAAGTGTAAAACAGTCAGGATAACATAACAGCATTCTTAATTTTAAAGAAAGGATAAATACATATATGCTTATTCAGGTGTAGAAAGCAAAAATAAGTAACAGTACTGCCTCCGGGCATGGGGAGGGGGGATGGAGGGTGGAAGTAGGGAACAGGGTGGCCAGGGAACAGGAGTGTGGAGATCTTTCAATTTTGTACCACATATATGCTCTATCTAATTTTTTTTTAACTTATTAATTTGTAGAAGCATCCCCTCCCAGGAGTGGGGTGGAGAGAGGACATGCTTTCACCACTACTTCTAAATCTGAACTCACAAAAAAGTACCCACAAGTTAAACATATATTTTTCAGCTGAGCCTCCTTTACCCAATTCAATGTAAGTAGAAATACTGGTTTGGCTGTAAGTAGAAATATTGGCTTGGCCACTGAAAAGTTAAAGAGAACTCCAACATGTCTTATCTACTTAGCTTTGGAATGTATTTTTGTACACATATTTGATTACACACACACCTGAGGCTCTAGAAAGAATTCTATAAACATGGGCAATTCTCTTATTCATAGTGATTATGTTACACAAAGTCACCACAAACAATTAGTTAATACTGAACCAATGCCCCCAGGAGAAATAAAGAGTTAGATTCCTGTTAGCCTCCGGTTACATTTTCATCAACCAATCAGGACATAACCTTGTTTTTTGTGTGTTTTTCTGTAAATACACCTTATTTAATATTTCTTGTTGATTCATTAACATTGAACTCACAGCCAACAGCCCTATAACTCATGCCTGAATGAAGTTTATCTAACATACGTATTTTCTCCATTAAGGTACATCACAGCCATCTTGTGTTTCACAAGCACTTCAGCACCACACATGGGGGCCAATTTAAACAGAAGAATTACCAGCAGAAGACACAAAAATATGGAAAGCATGGTACAAAATGCACCACAAAAGGGAGACTTGTTTACAGTATCACAGCTATAGCAAGAAAGTAGAGCATCACTTTGCTCAACCTCTGTGGAGGACATGTGCATCAAGACTCAAATTTTTGCAGCTCTGCAATTGTCCTCAGATGACCAGGAGAGCACACTGCAAGTATTGATTCTGGAGTTACAAGTAAATTTTAGTGAGTAGGTGAATTCACAAATATGGAATCCATAAATAATGAGATTAATCCATAAATAATAACTATACGTGGCTTGGGGTGAATTACAAAACTGCCCAATTCTCCCACTCTGATCACTGCACAGCTCAACTGAATCCACCAAGAACAGTAAGAATCAGAGGAACTGGGATGTTGCTAGTTCCTAACTGGATAAATAAGGTACTGGCTGTCTAGGGCTTGTGAATTTGGCATTATTTGAAATCTACATTTGTAGTTCTCAAATTTTGGTGGGCAAATCTCCTAGGATATTTGTTAAAAATGAAGTCTTGGAAAAAAAAAGAAAAAGAAGAAGAAGAAGATTTTCTATCTCTACCCTCAGGGTTTCTGATTCAGTACAGTTAGAGTATGGCCCAGGAATCTGCATTTCTATAAGCACCCAAAGAAGAATCAGCTGCAGGTGGTCTAACAACCAGTCTAGATGCTCTCCAGGTTGCTTGAACTTTGTGCTTTTTTTTTTTTTGGGGGGGGGTGGATTTGAGTTTGTTACAGCTATTCTGTAAATAACAGAGCTACTGAATGGAGAGATGGATCGATGGATGATTGGATGGGTGGATAAATGGTCAAGGAAAACTTCATAAAAAAGGTGGACCTTGTACTGGCCCCTGAAAGACAACATGAATATGATAAGTAGAAACATAAGCAAGGCATTCCAGGAAAGCGGTACAATACAAGTAAAAGAAAAAAGATGGAAATAAGCAAACTACACAAACTCTATCTAGGGGGCTGTGAGTAGATAAGCCCATGAAGGGCCCAGAATTTGGTTCAGAATGAGTTACATGAGGAACAGATAAGGCTTTACAGTGAAAGACCTTGAAAGCAGAGCTAAGGAGTCCAGGCTTTACCTGGGAGGCAGTATAAGCTATAAAGTGGTTGAGAAAATTAGGCAGCAACACATAAGACTGACTTTTGCACAAAGCATGTGAAGACAATAATTCAGACTTGATGTGCTAACAGCCTGAAATAAAGATCTGCAAATGAAAAGAGGCAGATGTGTGACATCCAATAACAGTGAATACAGGAGATGAGAAAGCTGACAAAAAGATTTTCAGCTTGGGGAACTGGGAGAACGACTGACAGACACAGGGGAATCCAGAAGGGAAGCTAGTGAGGAGGACAAGACTGAGCTTCTTCGAGGCTGAGTTTGCAGGAAAAAGAGGACAACTGTGCATAGCAGTGTCCACTGCCCAGAGAGAACTCCAGCCTGCAGAAGGCAGCCAAGAAGGCTGCCTCATATTGGCACTGGGGGCGGGGTACAGGAGGGAGAGGAGGCACAGCGTGATCCTTAAAAGATTTACTGCTGCTTTAGTTCCAACTTCTGTTTTCACTTTTCATTTCACTTTGAGGTTTTTTACTTTTACTTTTAGTTGCAATGGGGGGAGTATGGTAAAGAGGAGAGCTTTCTACCCTTTTAGTCTCCTAGATTTGCCTTTATTATCTCATTAGACCTTAAGTGTTTAACCTCTGCTTTACTTTTTTTCAATAACTTGCATCCCTTTTCATATGATTTTTATTTCATTAATATATTTTAAATTTTTGTTTCACACACACGCTTGTAATCGTTTCATTTATTTATAAGTACAATTAGGAGATGATCATTTTAGAAAAGGCCAAAATTTCAAAACTCAGTATTTCAGAGTGTACTACATGTCAGGCATCTTATTAAATGTTTTTATTACCTCATCTGGTCCTCATAACAACCTATGAAGTAGGTACTTCTACTGGATCAGCCCATTCTACAGATATGGAAACTAAAGCTCTGAAAGGTGAAGCTGGGTCACACAACACACAAGTGGTGAAGCTCCAGAGTCCAGATGCTTCCTCACAGCTTCACTACATCCTTCAGTGGTGAGGAAACTACACTGAACCTACAATCTTATCTCCTGGGGGTCAAACTGACAACATCTGCACAAAATGGATGTAATTTGAGGAAAAAATGCAGACTGTCAGTATATGGTGATTAAAATGTTTAGACCACATAAAACTCCAATCATAATGGTATAACTAAATTAAGAAGGCTACTGTTTCATATCCATTTGGAGAAAGAATATATTAATAAGAAAGGAATTATCAACACGGTATAGCAAAGGGGACTCTCAAATGTAAAACTTGGCAGTTTTCACTTGGAACTGTCGAGAGAGACAGAGAGGGAGAGAGAGAAGGAAAGAGAGAGAGACAGAGAGGGAGAGAGAGAAGGAAAGAGAGAGAGAGAGAGGGAGAGAGAGAAGGAAAGAGAGAGAGAGAGGGAGAGAGAAACAGGGGTGCTGGTGGCCGCACCACTCAGGTCACGCCAGAGGCATCCTGTTAGGAAGGGAGAGTTCATCACCCTTCACCAGGGGTTGCAGGGAATAAAAATCCTTCAAGCATATTCAAATCACCTTTGGCTCTGCACCCACTTCCTGATTCCCATTTGGCTTCCCATGTGGACTTGCCATCAGGGAGAACTATGACTCACTGCAAATGAGTGTATCCTGAATTCTAGTTTACATTTTGGTCACTTGTACATTGAGCACGTGTCTACTTCCTGAGCACTAGCTCCTGAGCACTGGCGCTTTGATAGAATCGAGTGTCTGCATGCATACATGGTATGCGATAACACCACCAAAATCTTCTCACCGTCTTAGTGGGAGTAAGTGTACTAACGCATCTCTTCAACAAAAACAAATTCATATTGCAAGTTAATCTTGTTTAAAGAAATACAACACTAAAAAGAAAGCTAAAAGAAAGCTAAAATTGGCCCTTCAATAAGTAATCTCTTGAAGACAGATGCACAGAAGTTCACTGTGCTATTTTCTCCACTTTACTAAATGCCAAAATTGAAAGCAACGAGGGGGGCAAAAACAGTATCATTCCATTTCTTCCAGTTTTTCAATATATAAGATCTAACTGAAAAATAATTAAGGACTTTCAAAATTTATAAGTTTAGCTAACACACACATACTTTAAAAAGTAATCCCAGGGTGGCTGCCGTGGCTCAGCAGGCAGATCTCCGACCTGCCGTGCTAGAGGTCTGCAGTTCGATCCCTGGTGCCTCCTGCCCATATGCAAATTAAAAAAAAAAAAAAAAGTAATCCCATAGGAAAAGGGCATCTCTGAGTTCACTGTGTTCTAAGGAATCAATAGGAGTAGGAGTACAATTTTCCCTTTAATACCACCTATAAAGCAGTAGCAGACACATGATTCAGGACCACCAACTGGACATGGTTTTTCAACGTACCTTGAAAACCGGCAGCTTCTGCCTCTGCTGCTCTATAGAAAGGGCAGCATAAGGATTGTAAACAACAGTTGTCGCAGAATTTTCAGCTAGACTTTGTCTTTCTTCAGAGATGCTGACACCGGGCCCCTCTGTACCTGTAGCAGAAATGTTTTTTCAGGTTCTCTGATGCAGTGAGTAGAAAAATGCGCAAAAGTTACAAATTTTCAAAGACAAAAATATACAATGGAAGTAATGCATTTTGCCTCAACTACTAAAAGAAGTTTAACTTCAGGAAAGCATCTAGAAAAACACCTACAAAAATACAAAGATCTTCCTTAGAAGTTTCATGAGTGTGGAGAACAAAAGAGAAGGCAGTCTTACCATACATTACAGGGTATAATGTTTTCAGTTCTAGTTTCCATGTCAGTATTGATTACTGGAGTCTTAAAAGAAGTGATAAAAGCCCAATGGGAATTAAGTGAGGCAAAATGGTGAATCCTGTTACTGTAGGATGGCAGCAAGACTCAGCAATAGAGGGACTAAAAAGCTACTAGTGCTTTTTCCATTTCTCATCTCTGCATCTCTTAATAAGTTCCTTTCAGTCCTTTTTGTTGCCTTCTGCTATAGACACTGAAAACAGAGCTGACAGTTCAAAGCTCAAGCTCACAACTCCTCCAACTGATCATTCACTTACCCAACAAGTACTGATGGAGGGTTCTCTGTACCAGGCACTGCTCTAACTGCTAAAGTTAAAACAGTGAACAACAGAGAAGCAGACCCTACCGTCATGGAACTACATACTTATTTTATTCTTCCTCCCAACAGAATGCAACATAGGACTATGGAGAAAAATAAACACATAGTAAGGGGAACCAGGAATCCCGGCTATACATTGTATGTTTGGGGATGTGGGTAATTCTTTTATATTGGACAGTGGGGGACAGATTTTTTTCTCCCAACTTAGGTCCAACGCCTACCCCACTCCAATCAATCACGGCAAGAAGAGTGGGATGCAGTAAATGGCCACCCCCATTTGAGCCATGGAGTTAGAATGGCTGGACTGGAACTGCTGTTCCCAGAAACGAGAGTGCTAAACAGATTAAACCACAGACATCTACAACAGCTTCTTGGTAAGGGTACTGATATGCTGGTGCTCAGAATGGTGAAGAATCAGGAAGCCATATTCCATCATGAAAGGCTGTTGAAGGTATCATGACCTTTTAGTCTGAAAAAGAAAAAAGCCTCAGGAAAAATATGGGTTCTATTGTTATGATCAAGCTTCCATAACTTTTTCATACCAATTTGTTTGTGCAGCTCTAGCATGTAAGTAAATGGCACAGGGTTCAGAACTAAATTCAACATAAGGAACAGATTCCTAAAAGTTAGAGTTGTTCAGCACCAGCGAATGCTGCTTTGTGAGTCAGTGAAAACCCTTCCCAGAATTCTGTTCAAACACGTGTTGATCAAGGGTGCTACAGGGACAACTACCAAAAATGATGATTTCATAGGTCTTCTTAACTCATATTCTGTGATGTCATGAGAAAGTACAAGAGCTTTCCCAGACCCCTTCAACAATCTGATAGTCCACAAACTCCCTCTCCAGAAAAATACACCAGAAAATAACTTACCAGAATATAAAATGCTGGGGGCCAAGAGACCCCCTAGAACTACGCTTAGAATCACTGCTTTAGATCTCCTTACCCATTTATTTTCAGGAACACAGTTGTGTTCCAGAGGTCCAAGACTGCCAAAAATCAGGTAAGTGGGGCAATTCCTCAGTGCTTTTGCCAAAAATACTGACCTTCCTTTCAACAAGATAAAAGAACAGGACCTGGAACACAGCCTGTGCTCAAAGAAGCGGGTTTCCTTTCCTTATTTCCCTTATTATTGCTACTACATCTTAAACTCCTTGTAATATTTATCCAAGAAAATGATTGCAAAGAATACCTTATCTTCGTCTGCTACATGCCTGACCTGAATTCCTTTTCAACATATGTTTTTCCATCATGCCTAGGAAAACTTTCACATTGCTCCTGTAAGGTCTCCAGACTCCCTCCTACACCAGCATTTAATGCACCCAAGAATCTTCTTCCCTACCCCACTCCTCTCTTGTCTCTAATGTCTAATCCCAGCATATTCTGTTATGAGATATTTTACAAGAACAGCTGCTGCCAATTAATATACAGCATGCCTCCTCCTTACAAAAGACTTCATTCAGCCAAACCAGAACATCAGCACTGCTCTCCCTCTATACACACCCACAGGCAACAGGGCCATTTATGACTGTTTTTCCCTTGGGACAGTTCCCTGTGCTTAAGGGAGTAGCTACTTTTGCAAACCACAAAAGCCTTTTCTCCCTTTATAAACCAAGGCTGATACAGCACCGCCCAACCCAGCATTCCCGCTAATGCAGTTTTTTTCAAAATGCAAGTGGTGCTCTATTAGTGAGTTTTGAAATCAATTTGGTGGGAAATGACCAGCATTTTAAAATAATAATCTAAAAATAAAAGAGAAAGTATCAGAGTACATCCCAGAAAACAGTATCGTCTTTGTATAGCTTTTTTCAGTTGTGTATATCCTAGATCACAACACAATATATTTCTTTGCTGTGGGTTGGGTGGAAAAAGCTTCAAAGCTGTTGACATGTTTGCCAGACACGTGGCCACCAATCAATGAATACTCAAGGCTAGGCCCTTCTGATTCACAGGCTCTTAAGTCATACTCCTAAGGTAGAAATTACAAACTGGTTGGAGCTTGAGGCTCCCAGACATGCTGTGATAAAAATATTTGAATGAGTTCTTTAAAAACTACACATTACATTTTACACCAAATCTACATATCAGACTTCTTAAAGAAAAATCTTGCGACACTAAGTCCACATGACGAAAACGAAGGGAACCAAGTATAGCTTCCCGCTTTAGATGGCATATAGAACGCTCCACTGCACGTCTACACTGCAGCTACCTAGCCAGCACATGCACTCTAGTCGCCACAGTCCCCACCACATTCAGAAGCTATACTCATTTAGATTGTGTTAAAAGTACCTGTAGCCCTCTCTCCCTGTCTAAACCAACTTGGGCAGGTGGACACACTGCCCTCCCCGCTATGTGGGACATGACTCCCAGGGGTGTCAATCTACCTGGCAACGTGGTAGAGAACTCCCAGGATGAACTGGGACCCAACATCAAGGGACTAAGAAAGCCTTCTTGACCAAAATGGGGAAGACAGAGATGAGACAAAATAAAAGTTTCAGTGGCTGAGAGATTTCAAGCAGAGTTGAAAGTTACCCTGGAGGTTATTCTTATGCATTATATAGATGTTTATGGCGTATTGGAGTGGCTGGGGGTAAGTACTTGAAACTGTAGAGCTGTGTTCCAGTAGCCTTGATGCTTTTTTTT
>PVIY010049842.1:0-16515 GCA_004026745.1 Myrmecophaga tridactyla
TGTGACTGTGTGATTGTGAAAACCTTGTGTCTGATGCTCCTTTTAGCTACTATATCAACAGAAGAGTAGAACATATGGAATAAAAATAAATAATAGGGGGAACAAATGTTAAAATAAATTCAGCTTGAAATGCTAGTGGTAAATGAAAGCGAGGGGTAAGGGGTATGGTATGTATAATCTTTTTTTCTCTAGTATCATTGTATTTCTTTTTCTGTTGTCTTTTTATTTCTTTTTCTAAATCGATGCAAATGTTCTAAGAAATGATGAATATGCAACTATGTGATAATATTAAGAATTACTGATTGTATATGTAGAATGGAATGATATCTTAATGTTTTTTTAATTAATAAAAAAAGTTTATAAAAAAATTAAAAAACAAAACAAAAGAAAAGTAATGCTTGGCCCTCATCCTTGTAACATTACTTTACACTGCTTTTATATTGTTTTTTTTTTTTCTGTTTGTTTAGTGTCTAGTATAAAAAGCCAGAAAATCTATGGCTTTTGTTTATTCACTTTGTGTTTTGGAAAGCCGACATTCTGAGTTAATCTTAAAACTACCTTTTTTAAAAAAAGTATTGACTTCTAAAAAAGAGATCATAATATGTTGCTAGGTGCCCAAAGATATTCTAAGAATATTTAGGTCAGTAACTCTGTGTTTAAGATTTTGCTCTATTCTGCTGATACTAAGTTCTTTTACATTATTATTTGTGCTACAATGTGCTGGAAGAAATTCATTGTTTCCTTTTCCTGGAGAAGGATAATTTAGCTGATTTTCTTTTTAATAGAATAAGTTTCTAGTTGTTATTATTAGCCATTACTTCCCCCAAATAGTAGCCGTTGACTCAAAGATGCAGAGTAATTCAGAAACTGAATGCTTGGTAGGTTTATTCTTCCACTTCGCATGACCCACTTACTGCTTGCCCAGGTTTGGTACATAATCACTTCGTGTTGGAGGTGACCACTTGTAGATTTCTGAAAGTGTAAGTAGAATGTTTATTAATAACTTGTACGCTTATGTGAAAAAGAGAGAGACTACGGATTTCACATTGTGCATGTAGACTTTTTATTTCACTTAATAAAATTGAAATTTTCAGTTCCAATTTGATAAACAGTTTCAAAACCATTACAGTCCTAATAATAGAGTGCTAAGTCCTGTTTAGGTAAAAAATTACTTAATTTTTTTAAGTAATTACAGTTCTGAAGATAAACTTTTAAACCAGCATTTTGAATCTTTACTGAGCTTCTGAAATAGAGATATGGAACATCAGCAGAGAAGGCAATGTTTTAGTCATATTCACTGTAATTATTCTCTATTTTTACAATGATGCTTGTCTTCCCCAAATAACATTACTCTCAGCATCATTAAAGTTAATATGTAGTGCTGCTCCTGAATAGGGAGCCAGTTAGTTGTTCCTGCTTTTCCTGAAAACACTTGTCTCATTAAAATGTCAGGCTCTCGATGTATATTGTTTCTAAGGTAACATAAAAAGACTTTTTGGAAAAATCATCTATCTTTTTTTCTTTTGCTACTTATAGAAATTCATACTTCATGTTTAGATTTATTTCCTTCTTGGTTGTTGGCAAACCAGTCTTCATATGTGTATTGTTATATGACTGATTTAATTTTAAATAGGATAAGACACAGTGAATTTAAGTATGTTCAAAAGTGTTTGTATCTCAAAAATAAGCTTTCTAGTGGATTATATATCAAATTTTAATTTCTGAGTGAGATCATAGCAACAGTAGATAATGACCTGAATTCCTTTTACACTGACATTTACTACTCTGACATTTCACTTTTATAATGTCTAAATATTAGCATAGGATTGTTACTATCTTATCTTTAATATCCTACATTTTCTCACTTCCCTTTTTGTTCCTCTCTTCTGTTTTTCTTTTCCTATATACTAGTGGAAACAGCCCCACAAGAAATGTAGTGGCAAGTTCTTTGGAACGTTTTCCAAACTTTTCTACCTTGTCTTCTCCTGCTAAATATAGTGCTGCAGTTGTGAGCAGTGCAGCTGCTACTGTGTCTGCTGTTATTGCTGCAAAAACCAGGTAGAACTACATGTGCAATGTCTGTTTGAATGTGATCCAGCACTTTTCACTGTCTTAGGAGTCACCTCAAAGAAAACACCACACCCATCTGAAAACAATCACAGCATAGCAAGAGCTCCTAATTGTATTTGTATAATGGATATTTTATCTAGGTTGTGAATATATCCCACTAATATGTATCTGTTGCTGATTTTTTTTAAAAATCATTCTTTTATCTCTTTTTCATTGCTGTCATGTATTTATGATACTGTGATACACATGGATGTTTTTCTATGCCTACTGACCTTAGGATTTTTTACAGTTTTCAGTTTTTATATCTGGAACAGGACCAAGTGTGAATAAATAGGTATTTTAACTTTGGGTTGGTTTTATTTTCTCCCACAACTTGATCATATTTGAGGATGATCTAAAGCCTAGCTACTTTCTTAAGGCACCCTTTCCCCCTAGAAAAAGAGTAAAAAACTTACTTTGTTTTTGTGGGATTTTTTTAATTTTACATCATTTATAGTGGCCTTTCAGCTTTAAATACTTTCTAATGGATTGGCTTGAAAAATTTTGGTGAAAATTGAATCAATTCTATATTATTGAGTAAAATAGTATAATAGACATTTAGCCATTCTTTTAAGCTCTTTCTAGAAACAGCTTTATTTTCTCTATCTAACCCCCGCACTCAAAGGATATGTTTGAAATCATAGGCCATAAAAACTACTTTCTTCTCCTGGGTTGTGATTTTTCAACTTAAAACTCTTTCCAAATGCTTGCCAGGCTCTCCACTCCTGAAAAATATAATTTATTCCTGGATGCACTTTCTGTCAGCCCTGTTCCCAAGCCTTTAGCTTTTTCGTATCTCCGGTCCTCAAGGAAATCAGCTGGCTCTATCCATGTTTTGAAAACAAGGTACTGTAGCAGGGAATGTGTGGCAAGTGGTGGATTACTGTTAAAGCTACTGCTTTCTCTAAGACTTAACCACCATATTAACAGGCCAGCTGAGAAAATCCCATAGCTGATTTGTGCCCGGTTTTGAATTAACTATGACTTCAATGCAGTGCTAACACCCAAGCATGTTATTTTTTGTAATTATTAATTCACCTTTTAATCCTTTATGATGTCTTTCATTAGGGCACTTGATTTTTGGTATGAAATTTTGAGTAGCTGTGCAAATATTTAAATTACATTAGAATTCCATCGTTTATTGCATAGATATACTATACTAGAATTAGTCAAACGCTGTGTGACTTATTTGAAAAAACAAAAATAGTAAAATAATCAGTTTTGATTCGCTTTTACCTTATGGTTTTTAGATATGGAAGTTTTATTTGGTCAAGCAACTTAATTTTCTCTGTATCTGAGAATTGTTGAAATGCAATATTTGATTTGTCTCTAAACTTAACAATTATGCCAAAAATTGTCAGGCATAATATAAAAATAAAAATATCCTGAAGGTTTACTAAATTTTACCAACTGAAATAACAGTATAAAATCATTTTTAACAGAACATAAAATTAACAGAGTATAATTTCATTGCTTATTTTTTCCAAGTACATTATTTACCTTCTGTGTTTCATTCTGGAATCCTTTTTTTTTTTTAATTTCCAAGTACATTTTAACAAGTAGTTATACAGCAGATTTTAAGTTTGCTATGGGTTACAGTTCTGTGATTTTTCATTTTTTCTTGTAGCTGCTCCAAGACACTGGAGACCAGAAGAAATATCAGTATATTGATTCAGCAATTATATTCATTTCTTAAATCCTATCTTCTCTATTATACACTTCCTTTTCTCTTTTTTTTTTGTGAAAAATAACATATATACAAAAAAAGCAGTAAATTTCAAAATACATTGCAACAGTTGATTGTAGAACAGATTTCAGAGTTTGGTGTGGGTTACAATTCCACAATTTTAGGTACCTGCTCTAAGGTACTGGAAACTAAAAAAAATATCAGTGTACTGATTCAGCACTCATTTGTTAAACCTAACTTTCTCTTTAGAACTCCACCATCACCTTTGATCTTTCTTTCACTGTTTAGGAGTATTTGCGCTATGGCCATTCTAACTTTTTCATGTTGGAAGGGGCTGTTGATAATGTGAGATAGGGGAATGGAACTAGTTGATGTTCTGTAAAGGCTGGCCCCTCTGCATTTCCATTCTAGAATCTTTGAAGGATAATGCTAAAATGTCTACTAAAATGTGACTGTAATTAGTAATAGCCCCATATAATATAGGGGATCATCTATTGATCAGGTGTTTTAAACTACCCAGAAGTTTACAATATTCTGAATTATAATTCTGGGTAACTTTGCTTGTTTTTGTTTGTTTGTTTTTTGTTTTTTTTTAATGTCTGGGTAACTTTTAAGGGAGGTATTTAAACAAAGGGAGAGGTAACACAATACATTTCTCCTCTAAAACATACCTGAAATAATTATGTATTTGAAGAATTGTGTTAATTGAGCAGAAATCTTTTATTGTTAGGGATAAATCTGCACAGAATCTGGATGCTAACCACATTTGGAGTAAAAGATCCTTTGAGAACCAATGGTTGTTTTGGATCCTCTATAAAAAGTACCTATATGCACAAAGTTTTGCATGTTATGGACTCTCTGAAGCTATCCATGAGTCTACTTCTGGAATATGTTAGTCATTACTATCACTTTTTATGAACAGCTAGCTCAGAGAGAATAGGGCATAGACAAAATATATTTGATATTTGGGAAAGAGAAATGAAACTTGAGGAGATAAGCTAGGTAGTATTCTGGAAAGCAGGAAAACATGGTTTCCTGAGGAGACCCTTGCTAACTCAGTGAGAGGGTACCAAAACAGAGCAGATAGAAAATAGTGTCCAAATTAGTTTATATCTGGTTTTTGCTTTTGTATGACAGCAATCTTTAAATTTTAATAAAGTGTAATACCAAACTTGTTTCTTTCCTTATAGATTTAAGATTTTGAATTTTGGTATAGAAACTCTAACTTAAAGAATGTTACTTAGGAAAATACAGAATTTTTTAATTAACACAGAATTCTTGTGGGAGGGAGATTCATGATGGTCCTTCTATATGCACAAGAACAAAAGAGTTCTCATAAATAAAAAAGTTGCTCGTAATTATAGTCATTCCTTCCCTACCACTTCGGGATCTGTGTTCTAGTATTTCATTTTTTTAAGACAGTAGCTAAAAACTGTTTTGTTTAACAGTGATAATATTGCTTGTTTTGTACAATTGGCTTTTAAAAAAATAGACATTATAATTAGTTGAAAAATTATTCTTGAGTATTCTTCAAGTTGAAACCTTTTGGGAAAATTTGTACAAAGAGTACAATAAAAAATTAAAATAATTGTTAGATTATGTGATTCTTTTTCCATAGAAATTTTAAGAAATATTGTATGTTATTTAACATTGAGGGGTAGAGGCACAATTGTATCTGGTCTCAAGATCCAGGATCCTAGACTATCCACGAACTATAGTAGAAGCACACTTTTATTTCGTAAATGTACTTATCACTGAATTTACTACTTCTGAACTAGATGTTACATGATAGAGAATAATAATCCCTACCATTTCTTGAGCATATACTCTGTGCTGGGCACTGTGCTAAGTACTTTACGTGTATTATCTCATTGTATTTAATTTAACCCTTTTTTAAACTTGGAATAAAGGTAGTATTTTTATATTTTTTTACAGATGAGGAAGTTCACCAAGTCCAAGTAACTTACCCAAGGTTACAGATAAAGACCCCAAACTCAGGTAGTTTTTACTGTAGTGGAGGAGAAAAGGCACATAAAGAAGTTACTATTAATAAAACCTGCTTTTACAAATCAGTGTATAATTATGCCATGCAGTTAATATGTGAATTGAAGAAGTGTCTATTCTTTATTTTATTTAATTCGGTGATTAAATAAAATAATGTTAATTGCTTTAGCTTGGTGCACAGCACATGATAGATATTATTGTGGGAGTGTGGGGCTAGGGCACCTTCTGTGTGGAACCTGGAGTTCATGTAGTATTGTGCAAAGAAAGTAGGAGTGGCCAGAATATAGTTTGTCTATTATAGTGGTAGGGGGATGTAATTGGGCAGATCTTAGAAGGCTTTGAATGTCAAGCTGAAGATACTTTAGCTCTCTACCTTCTGAATAGTTAAATCCATTCTACAGCATTTCCATCCTCTGTTAAAGTACCTTCTGGAGACAGGACTTGCACATATGTTGTTGGGAAACTTATTTTTATTCCTTTGGGGAGTTTCTCATATTAGGAGATATTTCCTTTTATTGAACCAAATCTATGTCACCACACATTCAACTCATTGACTCTGGGAGAAAAGAATGTAACCATATACAGTAAATCCACATGGTCAGATATTTGGGGATTGCTCTTTTGCTCCTTCTGAGTTGTTGTTGTTTTTCATTCCCTGGACCAATATTACCAGTTCCCTCAACAAACTTCATTAGGTTTGGCATTGAATCCCTCTATAATCCTGGTCATTTTCTTCTAAATACATGTGTCTGACAGCTATCCTTGAATTGAAATTTAATCTTTTCAAGTTATTAAATACTAAATGATGATCATTTGGGTTTATTTTTATTTCAGATTATATTTTTGTTTCATCTAAAACCTCTAGTATGGTTCAGTAATAAATTTCCTTCTCAGAACTGGTATTATACGGATTACTGGCTATTTTTTCAAGTCCACATGAGTAATTTAATCCTAGAATTAAAATCACCTGTTCTTAAGTATTACTTTTAAAGATCATTTACATGTGATGTGTAAAAGATATTGAAGATAAGACTATTAATTGAATATATTTATTATCCTTTTCCTATATTAAACTCATATTCTGTGCCATACAGTATGCTAAGCACTTTATACATAATTAACTTATGCATAAAGCCTCATGGCTTATAAGCAGAGTATTATCCCTATTTAAGGTTTAGGCAACTGAGGCTTAGGAATTAAATAATTTGTTCATCACAAAGCTTTTTAAAGGGTGTTCATAACCACTATACTGTACTGCTTGAACTCTGTTTCCGTAAGTGTTTTTTTTTTTTTGGTCTTCTTTTCTGATAATTGTGTGCAATGTTGCTGTTACATAATTTATGATAAAAATTATTAAAGTGATTGAACCTTTTGTTGTAAAGTATGTTTTATCATGAGACAGGTTTTAGTTTTTCACTAAATGGATCAAAATTAATAAAGGAAGTTGATGGCTCTTAAACTTGAATTTGAGAGGACAAGAATAGGACCAACATTTCAAGAAAATTAGAGAACCATAAGTATGATTTTTAAAAAAAACTATTGAGCGTTGGAAGTGTTCCAGGACTACCTCAGGTTTGATGCTTCACTAGGACCACAGGACTCACCATATAGTAGTTATACTCCTAAGATTTATTACAGTGGAAAAATACTAAGGAAAGTAAGCAAAGGGAAAAGGTGCATCGGAAAAAGTCTAGAAAAAGGCAGGCATAAGTTCCCAGGAGTCTTCTCCCAGAGGTGCCTCACAGGATGTGCTTGATTCCTCCAGCAGTGAGTTATTACAAAACATGCGAAAGCATTGTCTACCATCAGGCTCATCAGAAACTTGGTTCCCAAGTTTTTTTGTTTTGTTTTGGGTGCATGATCCAGGAATCAAACCCGGATCTCCCACATGGAAGGCGAGCATTCTACCGCCAGACTATCTGTGCAACCCCCAAGGCTTTTATTAAGGGCTGGCCACATAGGCACCCTGTGTGCAGGTATTGAGTATAAACCACATTGTTTATACAAACAGTTTATGCACAGTGAACCTTTCATCATTTAGAGAAAGTTTTTATCACTATAGGGAACTGTTTACTAGCCAGGTTCCCAAATGCCAATGAAGGACCAATCTTTCAAGCAAGTCTTCCCAATGATAGGCAGTCTCAGGCCTCCTATGTTCGATGTTACCAGAGATTCAGGAGACTTTGGGTAAATTAGATATTCTTGTTCATTTGGTAATCTAGTGGGTGTGATTGAATTAAATTTTTTTTCATTGAAATACCATATACCTAAACAGTATAATTAAGGGTAATTATTTTGCTGAAGCCCTATATTTATCAGTCAGTTCTTCCAGGTGTTGATTTCAATAATTGAAGGAATTGAGTTTCTATACATGGAGTTAAGCAATCGGAATTATTATTATTATTGTTATTATTATATTTCACGAGAGAAATAACCACTATTTTAGTATTGTGTCATTCTAAAGAGTATATTTTGTATTTGAGCTACCTGAAATTATTTTTTTAGAAATGCTATAGATGTAATCATAAGTAGCATATGACTTGGTAACATTCGCCCATATGATCTTGTAAACTTAACTGCAACCAGTCCAGATAAGGTTTCCTGTTAAGCAGATAATTGTGTTTGAGAGAAGACCATAGTAATCCTGTCTCTTGTTTTCCTGTATTATCAACTCAAAACAGTAGATGGTCTGTTAGGCTGGGGCTGTTGTCTCTTGTGTACCACTGTGTAGCCATTATCTAACACAGTGTCTGACATAGTAGGTGCTTAAATATTTATTGATTGAACAAGTTCAGTGTGTGAATGATAAAAAGAACTAGTGTTTTGTCAGAAAGCTTAATTCATAAAACAACAGAAAAATGTGGGAAAAAGGAAGCCCCTCTGCTGTTCCATTTCATAGAAGTTATCAGGGATGTTCCATTAATTGATTTTTTTAATCTAGATTACTCTTGAAATGATGCACTAGGGAGGAATAGGGAGAGGAAATTAGCTTATTATTTTAAGGGATTGGTTGTAGATACTTTAAAAAAAACTTTTATTGTATAATATAACATATATACAAAGCAAATAAAAGAAGAAGGCAATAATTTTCAAGGTACTCTTCAACAAGTAGTTACAAAACAGATCCCAGAGCTTATCATGCACTACCATTCCATCATCTCAAATATAGAAGCTTTTTAATAGCCTAATTTCTTATAGTAGACCTTTTAAAGAGAAATTTCAAAGTATAGGATGAATGTAGTACGACTCTTTCCTTTTATTCTCCTCTTTTAAAAAGACGAAGCCCCTCAATTGTGTTTTGGAAGTTTTCTTTTTTAAAAATTGATTATATTTATTGTTGTTTTACTTAAAGATTTAAGTAAATCTTAAAGAAAAGATCATTACTAATTTGGAATGCTACCACTTCATCAAAAATGTTTCTTTTATAGCAGCACCCAGGAGCCTTCTCAGCAGTTGATGTCCTCAGTCGCCTCAAGTCGGAGTATGCCGGAGAACCTGGAAAGCACAGGTTCTGCCAGACCAGGGGGAGCCAGCCTCACAACGGCTGCCGCCTTCAAGCCTCTGGGTTCTGCCAACGTTATCAAGTCACCAAGCTGGCAGCAGCCAAATCAAGCAGGTATTTCAAAGAAATCTCTGGCTTCTTGCTTTTTTTAAGGGTGATTATGAAAATGTATTCTATATATAATATGATTTACTGTTAAAACTCATTCTCAATCATTTTAGATTGAGAGGGGACTGTAAAGAATAGCTATTGCTATTTTTCTCTTTGATGTATTTGTAAACATTCTTTGTGTAGAGTGTGGTACAATTGCCATTTACTATCCATAACTGTAGTATTGGGCTTTTCCTTTTTTCCCACACTACCCAGGAAGCATGTGTTGAATATAAATTGAGTTCTTAATTCTTAAGGAACTATATTGTTGGAAAGTTATCCTTGGGAAATAGGATATTGTAGTTGTAATGATGTGCACAAAATAATTCAAGAGGCATCTATCTATTGAATTAGACAATTATTGAGGAAAAGATCTTGTAATTCTTGTCCTTTGAAGATTTCTGAGGCAGTAGAGGAAAAAGGATGTTGTACTAGAAAAAGAACATTTGCATAGTAGGGTGGAAAACTTGTACTCTACCTGAAACCTGAGTTCTCATTCATTTTTACAGATAAGTAACTTGAAATAAAGTTGCTTAACCTATTTGGCCCTCAGTTTTCTAATATGCAAAATGAAGAGACTAAATGAGCTCATGTTTCTTTCAACATGAGCAAAGGTTGTGGCAATATGACTAAAATACCTCTTTGAATGGGAAGATGGAACTATACTTAAATGTTGCCAGTTCCAAACTCACCCTTCATTTCTTATCACTCTTTACACTCTCCCTGGATGAGCTCTCAGGTTCCATTTACCTAGTCCCTGATAATTTACAGGGCTTTCTCTTCCTGAACTTGATATCCCCAAACCCATTGACCTGCTTGATGCTTCTAGGTGACCCCTCAAAAGTAGCATGTCTAAAATTGAAAATAGCCTTACCTATCTTTGTGAATGGCATAGACTTAGTCACCAAAACTAGAATGTAAACTTGAGACCTGCTTCACATCCTTTCAGTAACCCACCCCTGATGTTCCACTTCTTAGTATTCTTCAAATATCTCTTCTTATCTCTGTCTTCAGAAACATTACCTCGTTTCAGGCCTTGGACGTTAGCAAATGTCTTCTAACTCCTTCATTTTATATTCCATTCTGCAGCAAGTGAGTGATCTTTGCAAACTCTGATTGATTATATCGCTCCTTTGCTTCAGGTGATTCAGTGTATCTCCCCATTCCTTAACATGTCATTTAAGACCTTTTTTATTTTTGGCTCCTACTAACTAGCTTCTCAACCTCTTCTCCTCCTGCTCCTCAGTTTATAATCTATGCTATAACCGTAACAAACCTCTACAAGTAGTGAGACACACCATGTTACCATGCTTTGAATGTTGTGGTCTCCCTGCATAGAGTGTACATCTTCTGTTCCCTTATCTAATTTCTAGTCTTTCCACACCAATCTTTGGATGAGTATTGATTAAATGCACAAGGGACTACTTTTCAAAATATAATAGCTCTAAGAATTGATCACTTATTTTTCTTTAAAAATATTTTATCATTTGTAACAATGTATTCAGTGTAATCACCACTGGATTTTTAATTTAATTAGAATACGTCTCTGTTTTTAAATTTTCTATAGTGTTTAAATGTATTAGACACTAAATCAGTTCATTTATTTTAAATAAATTATCATTAGAAAAAACTAGTCATACATACATTGTTTTTTGTAGTGACATTTTGTATAGTTTTGAATTACAATTACATCTTGTTAAATTTGCAAAGAAACTGGAGTATTTGTGTTGTGGGGGTGGAAAGGATAGCATGTAAGCTGGACTATTTTAAAGGAAAGACTGCTTTATTACTTTTTAACTATATTTTTAAATAATTTCAGACTTATAGGAAAATTGGAAAAATATAACAATTTTTTGAACTCCACTATACCACCTACCCAGATAACCCAGATTCACTCAACTTTGCCAAATTTGTTATATCATTCTACCTAACAGTCTGTCTGTCTATGTATCTATTTTCTAGACATTCCAGAGTAAATTGCATACACCATGTTCCTTTAACTCTTAATGCTTCCATTTATGTTATCCGAGAGTAAACTGCATACATTGTGTTCCTTTAACACTTAATGCTTCCATGTATATTATCTAAGAATAAGGATATTCATTCATATAACCACATTAAGTGCAGTTATCAAGTTCAAGAAATTTAACATTGATATAAAGCATACAGTCTATATTTCAATTTTTCAATTGTCTCAATTATTCTATTACTTTGAAAGTTTAAAATATTTTAATATCATTAGCCTCTGAAATTTCTGGACTATTTATTAGCTTAGCAAGACCAGTTATTCTCTTGAAAAGAAAAATGCTGACGAAGCTCAGCCCTATCCATTTTTTGGCTATTTCCATTTATGTAAACCCTACTTATGACAATGAGATTAGCTATAATTGTTTTGTATGTGCATTGTAATACCGAAAGTAACTTTCAGAACAGGAAAATGTTTCTTAAAACAGTTCTTCAAGGAAAAGACTAACTTTCTGAGTTAAAAGCTTAAAGGAGAGCACAAAGGAAATGCACTGCAGAGAGGAAAAGTACTAGTACTGCTTATGGGAATTCAGATACATCCTTTTGCCTGTTAAAATGAAAAGAAATAATTTCAATTCATGTTGGTATCCCTGGAGAGTACAGTACAGCAAAATTGCCTCAAGAGGGCGATGGAGTCCTTTCTTCTCTGAAGCTAATTTGTTATAATAGTCAAAGCAAGCAAATAACAATAATCATGATTCAGATATTTAGTATTTAAAACATTTTAATTTTTTCAGAAAATATAAGTGAATTTAATGTGAGTATAGCTAAAACAGCACAAAACATTATACATTATATGGCATTATATAAAACATTAACATTTTAAAAATAAAATGTTTATTTCCATTGTGAAGTCATGATTGATTTAAATCATGACGCTCAGCTCAAATCAAAATGTTTCTTGTTCTACTCTATTTATCTTGCTCTGTGTGCTATAAACTGGCATTTAATGAGTTATTGTATTATGTAGAAGTTACTTTCATTTTACACTATTTAGTAAAAACCCTCTTTGTAAGTATAGAATTACCAGCATCCACTCAAAATTTTTTATTCTGCCCTACCCGATTTAAAAAAAAGCAACTTAAAACCTACTCTGATTTAGTCTTTGATAAATAGTTTCAAAAACTTCCTAATGCACCTGTAAAGGTTTGGTTGTCTTTTGTTGTTTTCGGTTTTAAAGGAATAGCTGTCTCATTATGGGTTTTTCTGTTCCTTTCAATTCACCTATGAAAGCTATAGTAATAACTTAAGGGATGCACAAGCTAGAATGGTGAGCTCATGGGCCCGAATGGACTTGGACAAAGCATTTAAGAAATGTAACATTGCTTTTATCCCTTATGATAATTTATAATTGTGCTCCAGTGCCAGTTAAAAAGGAAAAAAAAAATGATCCTTCTCTCGTCCTCCTCCCTCCCCACAGATCACCAAAAAATGACTGTTAGGCGTAATGTTATTTTTGATCAATTCCTACAGATGGTGGTGGAGATCAGAATCACTAAACTGAAGTCTGTGACCCACTAGTTGATCCTGAACTCAGTTTAATAAATCATAGGCAGCATTTTGAAAGAATGAAATAGGAGTAGAAAATAACTGAATATATTTCACACATTTGAGAGTCCTCATTTTGGAAAAATTTTTCATATATATATATGTATATAAATAAGTGTGTATGTATATACACATACAGACACATGCATACATATATGTTGGATTGGAAGGTAAAGTGTGTTTCTTAGTATGTATTACAATGAAAAGAGAAAGCTTGAAAATGCTGATCTAAATAATATTTCAATCTCGCTTCTATGTTTTGGGTGATGGCTAATACCCAAAATGCTTTGAAATGATAGGCCAAGAAAAAGATTGCATTGAAAGGGCTGATTGAAATTTTAAGACCTTCCACTGAATTCTAAACCTATCATGGGTTTCTATTACCTCCACTAAAGTCCTGACTTTAAATCTTAGATCATTTCTCTTGTGGTGTTATATATCCTCTGTACCCAGAAGTCTTTCAAGAGCTCAGTAATGCTATACCAGTTGATAAATAGGAACTAGGTGTGTATGTAAGCATTATAGCTTAGATTGGATCATCTTCTTTTTCTCAGGCATATAGTTTAACATACACCTCCACATACACACAAGCTTGCCAGTGATTGACAAAGAGCTAAACATTTAGGATGCAGAATGATTAAAAGTTCAAAGCCTGGATGAAAGTATTAAGATAAAAAAGAAGTTAGAATCCAAGCTTGAATTTTATGTAAGCTAGCAATACTAATTCCTTCTTGTCCTATATCTTTGGTGATACTTTCATGATTAGGATACAATAATCCTTTTAGAAACATTGACTTGAATCTGGAAAAATATATAAACGGTGAGATTTTTCTTGTTATTTTTCAGAATTAGGGTTGTATGCTTTTTAAACTTCTATTTGAATTCATTGTTTATTTGTTATATTTTAATTCACTATAATTACTTGAATTGTATTCACACTATATTTGCTGATTTCTTTATGCATGAAACTCATGATATATATAATTAATATACGGTTAGATAAGTATATTCAAAACTTTTGTAAATATAGTGGTAAAGGTTTAAAAATATATTTCTTTGTGTTACACAGTCCTTTTTGTTAGATGACCTCATTTGCCTTGTAATGTTCTTCCTAGCCTCTGTTTAAATTATGGATATCAAATTAGGTAAATTTAGTTCATTAAATGACACATAAAATGTTATCTTATAAAATATAGTTATATTTTTCACAATCCAGTTGTGACGAGTCATTATATGTTGGGTATGCATCAGTTTGATCATATACAAGGTGAGAATGATTAATACATTTAACTAAAAGCAGTGCCTCACTAGATCAGACCTATTGTTCACTGAAATAAATCAGTTTTCTGACCGATGGTGGCTCTGAAGGATAGGAATGACTGCCCTATGGGGTATGAATTTTAGAAGGTTAGAGATGTTCCCCACATGGAGCATTTTTGAGCCTCCAATTTCTTCATCTATTAAAATAGGATCTCAAAAAGCTTCTTACGGCATCATTGTGAAGATTAAATGATATAATATCTATCAAAGTGCCTGAAAGATAGAGGATACTCAAGAAAGACTAGATTTCTATTCTTTATTCCTTTTACTAATAGCATTCATAACTTATACTAATACCTTCTAACAAAACTGTTCTTATGTGATTTCCCTGCTTGAAAATGTTTGAGCCTTTCTGCCACACACAAGTTAAATGTCTCGTTTCTTAACAGGGCTTATAGTCCCCTTACAACTTACGCCAACCTTCTTTTCCAGCTTCATCTTGTAATATTTTCCCCTCATGTTTCCTATACTTCAGTTATACTGAAGTTCATGAGTCCATATCATTCCTCGGGCACACACCTCTGTATTTTGTGTAAGCTTCTCCTTTTATGTGAAGTGCTTTTCCATATTTCTGTCCCTTAGAAACTTGTCTTCACCCTTGAGGAAGACCAATTATCACCTCCTTTGTGAAGCTTTCTAAATCCTTCCAAGTATTTTTTTTTTTTTTTTGTCTGTGCTCCTACAAAATTTTGATAGTGGCTTTCTCATAGCATTCATCAGGTTTATTTTAATCAAGTACATATGTATCTTTTACTTGTCTCCTTCAGGACAAGACCAAGTCTTACTAATCTTAATTTAATAGTACCTAAACAATACCTGGCATAATTTATTGGTCTTCTGTAAATGTCAATGAATGAGTAAGTAAGTGGGGGAATAGGTCAGTTTGTCTTATTTTGGACATTTTCCTGTGATTTAACTGAAACACAGTTTACTTGCCAAGGAAGTAAAGGCTGCCATAGGAGTTAAAGTTATGAACACAAGCAGTACCATAGCTAGTACAATATTATTTATTTCCAGTAATTAAGCTGTTATTAATAATAAAAAAATCTGAAGCCTTGTGATAAGAACTTTTTTCCTAAAAAATATGGGAATTTGTGACATGTAGAGAATAAAGCAGTGAGTTGCAGAGGAAGTATTAGGGATATTATTTGTCAATGTAGATGCAAAGCACCAGTAAAGAACATAGAAATAAGCAAAAAAGGTGCAACGAAGAGTTAAAAATCAGATTACAGGCCCAGGTCAGAAGATGTAGAAATCTGGATCAATGGAAAGAAATAAAGAGGCTTGGATAAAATTCCAAAGATACAATGTTGAGGTAGAAATTTATTTTTAAATAGTGGATTTTTAAGTAGTGGTTTATAGTGGAGTCCTATTTTATGCAGGAATAAAATTGTAATATTTGTTTCTGAAGTAAACTTATACATAGTCAGTGGCTCCTGGACATTTTTAGGAAGAGGCCAAGTTGAAAACGGAACAACACATATTCAAAAGTTCTGAAAGAATTTACCTTCTTGAAGGAAGGAAGATTTGTTCATTATGTTCATTATGTTTAGTGGCCAAAGAGAAAGAAAGCTGTGTGGGTTAATGGGGGGCTGGCCAGAAAGGGCTTTGAATGTAAGGGCTTATGAACTTAATATTGTAAGGAAAATATTATAAGATTTTTTAGATGGGTGGTGGAACAATCAGGTTTGTATTATTAAAAGATCATTCTGCTTTGATGTGTTTAAATGATCATTATGGGGCGGTGCAACAATGGCTCAATGGCGGAATTCTCACCTGCCATGCCAGAGACCAGGGTTCGATTCCCAGACCTGCCTGTGCCAAAAAAATATCATTATGACTCTGGTATAGAGGTTATGATTGCACTCCAGGAGACTGTTGTGATAATCCATTCTAGAGATAATGAATATTACCCTGGGCAGTTGTAGTGGGAAAGGAGAAACTCCATGAGCAAGAAAACTGGAAGATACTTACACTTTAATGTGATTTCAAGGCAATTTTTACCATTGCTCTACTAGGAATCCTAACTCCTTATGGAGTACTTGTGTGTCTTCTGTTAAAATGCTAATAGAACTCACCACCCTTCCCCTCTCTGCGTGGGACATGACTCCCAGGGATGTGTACCTTCCTGGCAACATGGGACAGAGAACCTGGAGTGAGCTGAGATTGA
>PVIY010049843.1:0-16512 GCA_004026745.1 Myrmecophaga tridactyla
ACATCCATTTGAGTATAGCACAAGTCGACAAAGTCTAATTTCATGAAGAAGAAATACAGGGGTGTGTGAAGGCAAGAATGCATTCTGATTAACACCATCATGTCCAGGTTGCCTAAGACAGCGACTAGGTAAACAATCAGAAACAACACAAAGAGGTGAGGCAGGAATTCTGAGCAATCTGAAAGTCCCAGGAGAATGAGTCCTGCTGTTGCGCTGCTATTTTGAATGAGCATCTGAGAGTCTATATTTGTCCTTGAAAGTATTGTTAATTTATTTTCCCTATTCCCATAATGCATATGTTAAATAATTTTTATTTCCCCAGGTCCATGAGTCTTTGTCTATAGTTATTTACTCTTTTTTCCTTTGTATTCTTTACAGTGAGCAATTTCTATGAATTGATCTTCCCACCCCCAATCCCATTTTTCTTCCACCGTCAATCTAATATTTAGTCCCTCATGTGAATTTTTCACTACATGCATATGCTTTTTCAGTTCTAGGATTTGCATGTGATCCTTTTTTGCACACTACAGCTTACCACTGTTATTTTTCTTCTATTTAATCATAAAACCACCTAAAACAAGTTTTCTGACATGTCCCTAAATGATTTGTAACAGCTACTTTAGAGTGCTTTTGCTGCTAATTCATACAATTGCATCATCTTGGTATTTGTTTATACTGAATACATTTATTTGACAGTAGGTTCATAGATTTCATGTTTTTTCATCTTTAGTACTTTTTATTGTATGCTGAAAATTGTGAGTGATATAATGTAAAGCATGCAGAAATATGTTGCTTTCCAAAAGGAATGTTAAGTATTGTTTAGCCATACACTTTGTTCTGCTGGTTTGTTTTGACATTCATCAAAACCTAAGGGTAGGCTTTAGGTTTTCGTAGGACATATACTTAGTAGCCTTTTATATTTTAGACACTGTGTGAACCAGAGAAAAGGATATTTGTGGGTGAAATACATCCCCATTTTACTCAATAAATTCAGTCAGACGAGCCATACATCTCAGTCCTTGGTTCTCAATAAATTCACGCTTATTCCTTCTGTTTCACATTTCTCACTTTCTTTCCGGTAGCAATGAATTTCTCCAGTCCCTTTGTATCCTGTCATTCCCAGAAAATTCACACCAGAATAACAAATGAATATCTGGAATGTTTCTTCAAATAATTTACATCTCACAACTCATATCTTCTCTTCACATATCCCCATTCATCTCATTCTCTTTATAATACCGCAGACATCCCAACCATCCTACCTCTATCTTCATTATATAATGAGTCTGAAAACCACTTATCAATACTTCCTCTGCTAACAATGAGATTTAAATTAAAATCATCTCTCACTTAAGCTACTGCAATGTTTTTGCTTTTCTGCAATTGAAATCTATTTGGCCAACACCAGGCAGTGATCTCTTATAAACATAAAACATCGTATTACTGATCATCCAAAATGGTCCATTTTTATCCATCAGTTGTGCTCAGGCTAAAATTTAAGCTCCTTTCTTTACCACGGTCGATTAGTGCCTGTGACATCTTCCCATCCATCTCTCCAATTTCTTTTCCTAGCATTTTCTCTTTCAGTCATTCTGTTCCTGCTAGTTTCAACTTCCAGCTTTTCCTTGAACATGCTCAGCTCATTTCGGTCTCAAGGTCGTTTCCACCTGTTATTTCTTCTTTTTCTCCAGAGAATTGCATGGCTCCCTTCATCACATCACTTACATCTGTGTCCTAATAACACCTCCTCTGAAAGGTACTACCTGGTGACCTGTCAAATTAACTCCACTACAAATTATTCTAGATTTATGACCCGTGTTATATTTTTCCTCCTATCACTTTCTGCAATTATATCCATTTATATGTTTGTTGTCTGCACTTTCTCATTAAAATGTTAGCTGCATGAGGGCAGGAGATTCATTTGAGCTTTATCACCAGAACTCAGATATGTGCCTGAGTCATAGTAGATATTATGCAAGTTAACAGTTGACTGATTGGAGGAATCTGAGGTAATTTGCCAACTCAGAACAGTTTTTTTTCACAGTTTGTAGATTTTGTAGATTCTTGATGCAACCAGTGTCTTTGTGGACACTAAGTTTCTACAATGAAAACTCATAGCTACCTTGTAGAAAATGTCCAGGAGAGACACCTAGAAATAGGAAGATCATTGAGTAACTACAATGTAACACTGTTTCCTAGATTTGGAACAGGGCATGAAACAAAGCACTAATCCTATGTTTTGCTTTATTTTGTTTTTTAATGATTGAATGAAAAGACAGAGAATGACGCTAAGTTAAATCAACTAAAGAAGTTGAAGCACCTTGTGGTTGATTGCAGAGTGCAATTCCTACCCTTGGCCTAAATGGGCAAATGGAGTGTATACTTCCTCAGAGCCCCATGAGAGCTGGAATGAGGGAGAAGTTCCCCAAACCATCCCTAATATACATCTTGGCTTGAATTCTCTGTAAATGTATGCAGTCTCTCTAGCAACTTTTTAATAAAGCCAGAAGAGAATGACAAGGACATTGAGTGCCTCATCTTTCCTTCCCACTTCTGAAATTCTGTTGGTTGGTGCCTCCCTTTGACAAATCAATTGGAAACTCATTACCAAAGAGCACTTTTGTTATGTTTCATAGGGGTTGCACTCTAGGTGCACAAAGCAAGGCAGAGAAGAATGAACATTAAGTCTGGGCTGGAATTAGGAGATGCAATCACTGAAACACCTGTATTAGCTATAAATACACCTCTAAATAATTATTTATATAAAAGATATGGTACAAGCTAACTAAGGTATTGACTTTTGTTGGTTCTAAGTGTATTATTTGTTTTCTTAAATTAAAAAAAAAGATATGGCACAAGGCTCAGAATCAGAAAGTATTTTATCCACATTCACCAAAAATGTATTGATTTGCCAATGGAATTTCAGAATCCGAAACTTGCTGTTTATACCATACACTATTCTTTCTTACATGTTATATATCAAAGTACTTAATATGTCCAAGTCAAATAATATTTAGATATTTAAGTGTAAAAGGAAATAATTAATGAATCCTATTGCCTCACCATTCTTAGGAGATTTATCCCCTGGTGATTTGGGGAGTGGATAAATATCATGTCCTCAATGAGTTTGGAATTCTCAAAAGAATAAAAGGTACTGGGTGTTCACAGTGAGAATGACTTTCTGTTCAAATAATTGAACCATAGGGATTTGGTTCCTATGTGATAATTTGGTTATAAACATTTCAGTTTCCTCTTGTCCTTGACTTCTGTGGGAAATTACTCTCCTTTTCAGGTAGGAGTACATGTATTTTGATTTTAGAATATAGAAGTAAATATTTAACAAGTAAATGTGAAATAAAAGTCTGAAATCCATATTCTGATGAATTACTAAATGTCTCTATTAAAATGAGAAGCTAATTATGTTCTATTCTCAGAGTAAAGTTACTTACTAATGTACAATGGAGTGATATTTACATAATAGAAAGTGAACTAGACCTAAGAGATCATTCATTCCACCCACAATTATTTACAACTTACAACTGAAAAGGCACTGCTGCAGGTGCTGCTAAGGGTATAGTTGTAGATCAGACAAAATACTTGACCCTAAGGAGCTCACACTTTAATGTTGAATTTTGTTCTGTGCTAGACCTGAATCTATCACCAATAATGATTGTACCTACAACTTATTGGGTGCTTACCACATGACATGCTTCTTTACAAAGATTTACTTGAACTAACTCAACTTGCATGGAAGGAGTTCCTATTACTAACTACATTTTATGGATGAGGAAATGAGGCAAAAAGAACAATAATGTGTCCAAAGCACACAGAAGAGCTTGGATTTCCACCTAGGAATTCTGGGTCCAGAATATTTCCCCATATCTGTTACACTCTGTTAATTCTCAATAATTAAGCATTCTTATTCTCCATTTATTCATGAGCTAAAATAAGGGCATGGTATTCAATAATCTTTCTGATTTCTTCTGCATTAATGTGGTTACTCTTTTTTTAATTTATTTTTTTAAACTTGCATATGGGCAGGAGGCACCAGGGATCGAACTCCAGACCTCCAGCACGGCAGGTCGGAGCTCTGCCTGCTGAGCCATGGCAGCTGCCCTTAATGTGGTTACTCTTTTAAATTATAACAATAATATTGTGGAGTGTGCAGTAACCACTTCACGATGAATTGGCCACTTTGGGGTTAATAATTTATCATATATCAATCTATCTATTTATCTATCTCTTTGTCTATCTATCTATCCAATCTGACCTAGTCTAATTAAAATTTATTTAGTAAGATGCCATTGCTATATTTCTTTTTGCCCTTCAACTTGAAACATTACTCCATATAAAGGAGACACCACTCTTGTTAAAGCTGAAGACTACTGTTCTAAACTCTGTGTGACACCAAGCATTGGCAATAAGCAGTTACATGAAAGAGCCCCAAGGTGAAAGTGAAAGTGTGAAGGACAAAATCTGGGACAAGACAGAGCCATTTATCCACCTACAAATGCTTCATTCTCAAGTGTCCTTTAACAAACCATATAGGATACTGTATTCTGCAACTGTCAATAAAGTTTATTATCATAATGTGCTCAGTGAAATTATCTGGGAAGCTCATTTGCTTGCCGTACCTCTTTTTCTCATTATCAAGGATGAATAAATGGTGATAATAATGATTTTAATTCTTGATTTATGTTTCATAAATAAAGACATTAAAAATACCAAGGGCACCTAGCTGTCTTTTTTGTCACTTCAAGCTAAGTAATGTGAACAAGTTGGCATTTTATACAAAACATGAGAGGTAATAGTGGAGAAAAAGTGGAATCATGTATTGAAGTCCAGTAAATATTGCTATAATGCATTCTGGCACCAAATGAATATTTGTCTTTCTGATAATTATTAGGACAAAATTCATTTTAACTTTCTTTATGAGCTTAAATAAAACAAAAATAGATATGATTTTTTAAAAAATATTTAATCTGTCTTGCACCATATTAACTTAGTCAATAGGTTCAAATTCCTTATGTCTGGAATAAGGTAATACAATGGAGAAGAAATTTTGGGTGGTACAGTTCTGGAGTACTTTGCAAAGAGACCTGTATACAAATGTATCACTGTATTTTAAAAGGGGATCATAATATTATCATAACTGGTTACCTGTGTCTGAAGGAGGAGGTGGACTTTTCAAAGATGATTTTTCTGCTTACATTCATTGTAGCTAAATGTTGGGTGATGCACTTCATGATGACTTAAGGACCACCTCAATTGTTTGGTTAATATAGTTACTATTTGACTATGACTAGGTATATTTAAGTAAATTAATTTGATGTCCTTTTATAGTGCTTTAGTTAATTTGCAAGTAGATAGACTGAGATTGAGTAACAAGTTCATTATGACCAGGGAATGTTTCCGCACCTTTTTTGTCATTGTTGTTGTTATTCATTTTAGCCAGAATAAAAAGTTTTTTATATCTTATTTTCCCTAATCACTTCTGCATGCCCTATGATAATAGTATCTACCTATAAATTTAGTGACAAGAGGGACAACTGAGGCAGACTAGAGTTGGGAACATGACTATACATTGCAGGGTGAGGGAACAGCTTGAAGATGCTCAGAGAGGCAGAAAAGAGGTCCGGTTCTATAAGGATATGCACTGACATCTGATCCAGGTATTCCCAATCCATTCAGGTGTGCACAGAAACCACCCATCAGTTCCATTTTACCCAAGTCCATTCAGCTGGTCATAGCATAGGTAAGTTCTAAGATTAATGCCTTAGATTCCCCATCAAAAGGTATACTATAAAACAAAGATAACAATAGCAAGAAAAGCAATATTTTCATCCATATGTAAAAGGGCAATGTAAATAAACAAATATCACAATGAGTTCCAGAAATGGTGCCACTGAAATGAAAAGGAAGACTGCTTTTATACATAAGGACCTCTATATCAATTTAGACATTTAACATATAAATCACATGCTTAAGAGGTTCTTTCTCTCTGTCACATATTATTACATGTTTGACTGAAGAGGAAGGAGAATCAGATGGCCTGAGAGGGTAATGGATAAATGACAACACACCAATAAATTGTATTTCCTTTCTGCAGACTTCATTAGAAGCCAAGAAAATACAATGTTAATGAAAAACTATACACCTGTGACTGAGTTTATTCTCCTGGGACTGGCAGATCAAGCTGATTTGCAACCTCTTCTTTTTGTGGTATTCCTTGTGATCTATCTTATCACAGTAATGGGAAACGTGACCATGATTTTGTTAATCAGAAGTGACTCAAAATTTGACACCCCAATGTATTTCTTCCTCAGTCACCTGTCCTTTGTAGATGTCTGTTATTCCACCACTGTCACTCCTCAGATGCTAGTTAATTTCTTATCCAAGAGAAAAAACATTTCCTTCATTGGTTGTTTTATACAATTCCACTTTTTCATCACCCTGGTCATCACAGATTATTATATGCTGACGATCATGGCTTATGACCGTTGCATGGCCATCTGTAAGCCTTTGTTGTATGGGAGTAAAATGTCCAAACGCACCTGTCTCTCTCTGGTCGCTGCACCCTATATTTATGGCTTTGCAAATGGTCTTGTCCAGACCATCCTGATGCTACATCTGTCCTTCTGTGGACCCAATGAGATCAACCACTTTTACTGTGCAGACCCACCTTTATTAGTCCTCGCCTGCTCAGACACCTATGTCAAAGAGACTGCCATGCTTGCTGGTGCTGGGTTCAACCTCACCTGTTCTCTCACCATCATCCTCGTCTCTTATATTTTCATCTTCACAGCCATCCTGGGCATCCGCTCAGCTGAGGGGAGGCACAAAGCCTTCTCCACCTGTGGGTCCCATCTGATGTCTGTCACCATCTTTTATGGAACTCTGCTGTGCATGTATTTGAGGCCCCCTTCTGAGACATCTGTACAACAGGGGAAAATTGTTGCTGTGTTTTATATCTTTGTGAGCCCTATGTTAAATCCTTTCATCTATAGCCTAAGGAACAAAGATGTTAAAAGAGCACTAAGGGAAGTTTTTCAAAAGAAATTGTTGACTAAATAAGGCAGGCATTTTTGTTTTGGACGAAATTACATAATGTATCTTCATTAACTTTCCTGTTAGTGAGTACCTTAGGTTGCAAAATCACTCTCTGTCTGACTCATTTTTGTTCTTCTGAATGGTTTCATAAAAATTGGAACAATGTGTCACATTACTTAGTAGTAATTACAGCATCATCTCTATGAATTGAAATACATAAACATTTAGAAATTCAAAGGCAAAACAAAAGGTACTGGTATTGCTTTATAAAACTTTAAAACAACAGGTGCTTTCATTTGTGTTGTCATACTTGTGCAAGCATATTGTTGGAATAAGGCTTTAAGCCTTCTGGAGCATTATGCAGAAATTGAACAAACTGGGTTCAAGCTCCAAAGTTTCAGGAAGTAGGTTTTATTTTCTATGGCCATAGGGCTCAGCTGAGTAGTCTCTGAAAGTCTGAGCCCCGAACAGAAAGTTAACATCAGTTTTTATACACAGGATGATATGTTAAAGACAAGGTAAATGATTGGTTGCTTTAAGATGAGAAGGGCACAAAGCTGGGTTTCAGAAGCATATGAGCCATTAAGGGAGGGGGCCTCATCCCAAGAATGACTTATCTTGCCTACTTGCAGTTTCACCTTTTCTTGAAGGCTAGGGGTGGGGGTTGGGGATTTTCCACAGAGGAGGCAGATGAACCAGAAGAAGAAGTTGGGGGAGAGGCCTGTCTGCTCCTAAATCTGCTTACTGCAATATGAAAGACAGAATTATGACATTCTTCTGCCATGACAACTTATTACAATCAATAGTGCTTAATAATTTCCAAACTATTTTCCAGAAATCTGCCAACTGCTTCAAGTTTTTTTTTAAATTCTTTTATACAGATTATATACTGTGGTGGTTTGAAATGATGTATGAACCCTAGAAAAGGCATGTTTTCATCCTAACCCCATTTTGTAAAGGCAGCCACTTCTTCTTATCCCTATTCAGTATTGTATCTTTGAAACTGTAATCAGATCATCTCCCTGGAGATATGATTTAGCCAAGAGTGGTTGTTAAACTGGATTAAGTGATGACATATCTCCACCCATTTGGGTGGGCCTTGAGAAGTTTCTGGAGTCCTATAAAAGAAGAAACAGGGCGGCTGCCGTGGCTCAGCAGGCAGAGCTCCAACCTGCCGTGCTGGAGGTCTGGAGTTCGATCCCTGGTGCCTCCTGCCCATATGCAAATTAAAAAAAAAGTTTAAAAGAAGAAACATCTTGGAGAATGAGAGACTCAGAGTTGAGCAGAGAATGCTGCTGCACCATGAAGCAGAGAGTCCATGATCCAACGACCTTAAAGATGAAGAAGGAAAATGCCTCCTGGGGAGCTTCATGAAACCAGAAGCCAGGAGAGAAAGCTAGCAGATGATGTTGTGTTTGCCATGTGCCCTTCCAGCTGAGAGAGTAGCCCTGACTATGTTCGCCATGTGCCTTCTCACCTGAGAGTGATGGCCTGAACTTCATTGGCCTTCTTCAACCAAGGTATCTTTCCCTGGATCGATGCCTTTGATTGAACATTTCTGTTGACTTGTTTTAATTGGGACATTTTCTTGGCCTTAGAACTGTAAACTAGCAACTTATTAAATTCGTCTTTTTAAAAGCCATTCCATTCCTGCTATATTGCATTCTGGCAGCTAGCAAACTAGAACATATGCCAAAGAAGATCTTTTGGGTGTATCTCAGATTGTTTCTCTAAAAATATATTTGGAATGATATTTCTAATAAATGGGCTCCTCCTAAGCATTTTTAGCAGTTTTATTGTGCTACAATCTTGTATCAATCAGTCTTTCTGAATTATACAATCAATGGTTCACAGGAACATCAAATAGTTGGGCTTTCATCTTCACAATCAATTTTAGAAGATTATCATTATTCAACAACCAAAAAAAAAGCATACTCTTTATCTCACTCCTTTGATACCTAGCTTTAGCATTCTTGTTACTATTGGTAATAGATTATTAAAATATTAGTGCTAACTACGACCTATAGTTTGCAATAGGTGCATTTTCCCATATACTACACCGTTATTAACACCTTGTAATATTGGTATATATTTGTTCTAGCTCATTAAAGAAAATGTTTACACTTGTATTATTCACAGTCATTGTCCATCACAGGTTTCCCTGTGTTATACAGCCCAATGTGTTACTGTCTAGATTTCATTCTAGTGACAAAGTCACACCCTCAACATCCCTTTTCAAACCATGATTTCATGCATAATTTGGTGTTGTTAATTGAACTGATTTTATTACCCTACACTCACTCCTTATTCATTTCCAATTATTTAAATTCAATATACTTCAAAATAATTGAAAAATTCTGCACTCTACTCCCTATTCCCTACCCTCATTTTATCTCATGGAAACCTATATTCTAGATTTTAACTATATGAATTTACTTGTCATACTTAGTTCATCATACTGATTTCACACAATATTTGCCCTTTTCTGTTTCTGACTTAGTTCACTCAACATGTTGAGTGACATGGGGCATATTGGTATTTGCTTCAGGACTTTCCTTCATTTCTTCTTACTTATTTCATTCCTACTTACAATAATATTCCATTGGATGTATGTACCACATTTTGTTTGTGCATTGATCAGTTGATGGACACTTAAGTTGCTTCCACCCTTTGGCAATTGTGAATAATTCTGTTATGAACAATGTTCTGCAAATGTCTGTTTTCATCCCTGATTTCAGTCCTTCTACATCTTTACCTCATAGTGAGTGGGGTTGATGGATCATATGGCAGTACAATTGACAGCTTTCTGAGGAACCACCAAACTATCTTCTAGTGGCTGCAAATTCTGCATCCCCACTAGCAATAAATGAGTGTTCCTATTTCCCCACATCTTCTCCAATACTTGTAGTTTCCTATTTGTTGAATAGTAGCCATTCTAGTAGGTGTGAAATGTTATCTGTTGCTCTGATTTTCATAACCCTAATAATCAGCGAGGTGGAGCATCTTCTCATATGCTTTTTAACCATTTGTATTTCCTTTTTGGAAAAACTTCTTTTGAAGTATTTTGCCCATTTTTGAATTGATTCGTCTGTTTGTTGCTGAGTTGTAGGATATCTTTCTATATTCTGGATATCAAACCCTGTCAGATATGTGGTTTCTAAATATTTTCTACCATGGAGTAGACTGTATATTTACCTTTTTGTCAGTCTTTTGAAGCACAATGTTTTCATGTTTGGGGAGGTCACACATTTATCTCTTCCTTTTTTTCATCACCTGTGCTTTGGGAGTAAAGTCTAAGAAACTACTGCTTATCACAAAATGTTTTATTTGCTTCCCTAAATTTTCTTCATGGAGTTTTATGGTCATGGTTCTTTAATACATTTTCAGTTCACTTTGGTGCAGTTTGTGAGATAAGTTTCCCCTTTCATTCTTCAGGATATGGGTTCTTCCAAAAGCATTTATTAAAGAGACTGTTCTGTCTGAGTTGAGTGGACCTGGGTACCTTGTCAAAAATCAAGTGTCAATAGATTTGAGGGTCTATATCTGAACTATAATTCAATTCTATTGATTGATATGTCTATCTTTATGTGTACAATGGCTTTTGGACCACTATAGCTTTGTAATATGCTTTTTTTTTTTGGCCTGGACAGGCTCCGGAAATTAAACCTGGGTCTCTGGCATGGCAGGCAAGAATTCTGCCACTGAGCCACCATTGCTTGCCCTGTAATATGTTTTATTTTGGGGGGGTACGTGGTCTGGGAATCAAACTGATATCTCCTCACATGGAAGGTAGGCATTCTAGCCACTGAACAACCCGTGTACCCTGTAATATGCTTTTAACACAGGAAGCATGAGCACTCCAACTTCAGTTTTCTTTTTCAAAATGTTTTTGCAATTTGTGGCCACCTACCATTGCAAATAAATTTGATAATTGGCTTTTCTATTTCTGTAATGTATGCTGTTGGGATTTTATTTGGTATTGCATTGAATTTACACATGAATTTAGGTACAATTTAGATCTTAATGACAATTAGCCTTCCAATTCATGAATACAATGTCCTTCTATTTCTTTAGTTCTTTTTTTAAAATTTCTTTTAGCAGTGTTTTGCATTTTTCTGAATGTAGATCCTTTACATTCTTGGTTAATTTTAGTCCTAGATATTGAATTCTTTTAATTGCTATTGTAAATGGAATTTTCTCTTTATTTCTTCCCCATATAGCTCACTATTGGTCTAAATAAATTGAACTGATTTTTTGTGTGCTGAATTTGTATAGTATCATATTGCTGAACTTGTTTATTAGCTCTAGTAGGTTCATCATAAGTTATTCAGTAGCTCGTAAATATAGGATCGTGTCATTTGTAAGTAGTGAAACTTTTAATTCTTGTTTTTCAAATTGGATATATTTCATTCTTTTTCAAACATAACTGCTTTAGCTAGAAGTTCTAAAAAATTGTTGAGTAACAGTGGTGATGAGTATCTTTGCCTTATTCCCCACCTTAAATGGAAATTTGAGTATGATGTTAGGTGTGGGTTTTCCTATAAGCCTTTTGTCATGTCGAAGATGTTACCTTGGATTTCTACCTTTCCAAGTGTTTTTATCAAGAAAGGAAACTGCGTTCATTGAGATGGTCATGTGGTTTTCTCCCTTCAATTTTAGGTAGGTGTATGCATTAATTTAATTTCTTGTGTTGAAGCAATCTTGTTTACTTAGAATAAAACCAATCGTTCATTGTGTTAGTTTGGAAGTTGCCGGAATGTGACATACAAGCAATGGAATGGCTTTTTAAAAGGGAATTTGTAAGTTACAAGTTTACATGTATAAGCCTATGAAAATGTCCAAACTAATGCCTCCAGGAAAAGACAGCTTTATTCAAGAAAGGATGATGTGCCTGGACAGCTTTATCAGCTGGAAAGGCATGATAATTTCTTGCTCCTGCACTCCATTATCTTCTCCTCTATTCTTGTGGGGTTTTCTCACTTTGCTTCTCTAGGGCTGGCTTTCATCTCTTGACTTCCCTTTGCTCTCTCTAAGTTCTGGCTTGCTTAACATCTCATGGCAATGTCTGCTGTGCTCCAAGCATCTCCAAACATCCGTGTGTCTCTTCTTCAAATATTGCCATCTTTGTTAACTCTTCTATGAAGTTTCTGTCAGCTCCGTCATTTCTGCAGGCTTTCTCCTTTTCAACTGTGAGCTCACTCCCAAATATTTCCTCTTTTAAAGGACTTCAATAAACTGATCAAGACCCACTTGGAATGAGTGGAGTTATATCTCCATCTAATCAAAATATCACACCCACAATTGTGCATGTCACATCAGTGGAGATAATCTAATCAAAATTGCCAACCTACAGTATTGAATTAGGATTGAAAGAAACAGCTGCTCCCATAAAATTGAATCAGGATTAAAACATGACTTTTAAAGGTACATAATACTTTTGAACCAGCACAGTCATTGTGTGTAATTCTTTTAATGTGCAGCTGGATTCCATTTGCAAGTATTTTTTTTAAGATCTTTGCATCTGTATTCATTAGAGAGGTTTGTTATTTTCTTTTCTTGCAGTGTCTCTCTCCAGCTTTGATATTAGTGCAGTATTGGCTTCATTGTATGGGTTAGGTAACGTTCCCTCCTCTTCAGGTTTTTGGAAGAGTTTAAACAGGATTAGTGTACATTTTTCTTGGAATGATTAGTAGACTTCAGCTGCGGAGCCCACTGGTCCTGGGCTAGAATTTATTCTAAGGTTTGGGTGACTAATTCAATCTCTTTACAACTAATTGGGTTGTTGAGGTTTCCTATTTCTTTGAGTCAATGTAAGCTGTTCATGTGTTTTCAGGAAACTGTCTACTTCATCGGTATTGTCTACTCAAAAGGCTATTGAAGGAGAGGGAAATGCTATAGAGTATTTCCTTTTTAACCAATATGTATTCTAACCAATATATGATGCCTCTTCTTCACTCTTTCATTATCACTTTGTCATATTAAAATAAAAAGATTCTATTTTGTTATTTATGTGTATCTATTTATCTATCTATGTGAGTATATATATTTTATTATATAACATTTTGATAATTCATTGCTAATTGGAATCTAAATTGCTAATTTCTTTTTTAGGTCCTTTCCCTTGCCTTTTTCAAATTGTGGTGCTTCATTTTTTAATCATTTTAATACCTCTCTCTTGGAGATAAAAGTTTTTTCTTGTTGTATGTAGTAATTGCTTAATTTTTCATTCTGTATTTTGAAACATTAACGTTTAATCATTTTAAATACTATAAAGTTATATTTCAATTTATTGCTTCTTCCTTTGCTCTTAGGAATTTCAATTCTCTCTCACCTGTGATCTATTTTATGTTTACTTATATTATTAAGCTGTTTTTATGAATTCTTTGCTTCTTTTTTTATTGTGAAATATTTACCACATAAAACCAAAAGTAGAAAATAACATGCAGACAATCTGTGTAACCAAAAATAATTACTAGCAAATCATCAGAAAATGCCCCATTTGTTGTAGGGTTTTTTTAAAGTTATAGGATATTACACCTGCCTCATTTCTGGCTCAAGTATAATATTCATTTATCCACTTTCTACAGTAACTTTATTATGAATTTAATGCTTTTCAGTCTATGAAGATTCACACTGTTATATTTTTATGTATTCATATAATTATTAACATTATTTAATGATGAAAATAAAATAACATTAAGTATCAGTTATAAATTGTTTATCCCCATTAAACATTGTTATATATATATCCATGCTGATTCTTGTAACATTAATTTTCTCTGCAAAAATCTATGCAATATATAAATATATTCCAGTGTATTTAATCCATTCTGCTATTGATGGCAATTACATTGTTTCTAGTTACTTGATAGTATGAAAATTCAGCAATGAATTCCTTGTGCAAAAAAAAATCTTTGGCTGTGCGGTGCGATGGATGCCGCAGACCTGGGTTCGTTTCCTGGTGCCTAACCATGTAAAAAAAAAAAAAAGAAGTCCTTCTGCAGTTCTGAACTGAAACCTCTGAAAGATTTCCTCTCATCTATATAACTTTCTGTGAATTCTGAGTTGGAACATGTGAGTGTGTTTAAATTTACTCTATTTTTCTAAATTGCCCTATTCATTTACATTCCCATGAATACTGTGTAAAGGTTTTCTTTACTCCACTTCTTTGTCAACACACCTTCCAAATGTCTTTGAAATATTTTGTTAATTGAAGATTACTCTTCTCTCAGTTGGATGCCGATATCCATTGCCCACGTTTACTCTGGTTGTTGTTGATTTTGAATGCTGTATGTGGGGATAACATTTCATTCTTTTTCCATGTAACTATCCCATTATTGCAGCATCATTTGTTATTTTTTGGGGGGATGTGTGTGCATGACCTGGGAATCGATCCCGGGTCTCCCTCATGGCAAGTGAGAATTCGACAACTGAACTATCCTTGTATCTCTACTGTGGTTGATATTTCATTTTATCATTTTTCCAAGACATTTCTGTATTCTGTATAGATTTTTAATATTTCTATGTTATATGCAATGCAAATATCTTCCAGAAGTTTTAATTTCATTTTTGTGTATAATATAATTAGAGGTGTAGAAATCTTTCATTTTTTTTGCAGTACTAATTTATCACTTTCTTTTTATGGTTGTTTATCTTCTCTAGAAACTATTGCTTTTATTAAATATTCTCCTTTATTTTACAGATGTTTTAAAAATTTATTTCATGTTTAAGACAATAATTTTGGAATTATAAATCATTCAAAACAAAGGCTAATTGTCTTTTCTTAAGGAAAATAATCTTCTCTTTATTGAATAATCCATACCATCCTCATGACATTTTTAATTCAAATTCTGTCATATATCAAATTTTCATCATTTTGCCTCTGGGTTGTTTATTCTAGGGTCAGTTTATCAATCCCTGCATCAATACAATCTGTTTTAATAAGATAGCTTGAGAACAAATAAACCTCTCATTATCTGGAATTTTGGAACACCAGTGTATTTTTTAAAGGAATTGTGAGCACAATTGACTTTAAAATGGTTGGATATATCTGTAACTCTCAAGACTCTATGTCCCTTTTTCCTTTAGAAGCCCCAGGAAACCAGCAGGAGTGGTGGCTTAGAGAATGATACCATAGTGATGGCTAAGAGAATGAAAAGAAAACAGTGTAATCCACACTCTACATAGATTTCTGAATTAACCTCCTTATTGTGGTCAACATTACAAATATTCAACACACATGGCTTAACATGCTTTGTGAGTTGCCACCAGTTCTTCAGGCTTTTATCATTCTTTTTCTTACCCATGCTTGGCTAAATTCCTATACCTGAAGTTTTAATACTCTGATCTGGGAATTCATAGTGAAAACAAAACTGATGTGGGACATCTCTGATATTAGTCTCTATGCTTTCCAGATAGAACATTTCCTGATGGACAATTTTCATAGTCACCCACTGCATGACTATTCCACACCCCAATTTGGCATTTGACAAATACATTCAGAAGTGATGAGAGCTGACCCAAGCAGAGTTTGGTTGGGAAATCTGGTTGACTTCTTTTCTGTTCTTCAGTATTCGTACACATTTTATTATTTTGCATGTAAAAATTGTTATGGATATGTAAAAATATCTCAGGGTGCTTGTGTATTTGTCTATTTTCCCTTGAAATTCTTTTTTAAAAGCATTTACATTGTATTTTTAGGTACTTTGAAATGATGGATCTTATTTTTCATTTTATAATTTTTTTTCAGTTTCCATCCTGTCTTTAATAATGGTGAAAATAGAAAAGTTTATTTTCTCTGACACTGATAAATAAGCGGATCACTTTGTTGTTTTGATAGGTGAAACCTATTACACATGGTTCTTTTCATGCCACTGTGTCTGTTTATTAGTGAGCTTTATATTTCATTGTGAATGTTGATATTTAAGTATACTCTCTATCATCATATATACTGCTTTTAAAAATGTATTCTATGCTATTAACCCCTTTTGCTACAAAAATTAAAGCATGGCTTTGCTAAAATTCAATTTTCTTTATACCTCTTGTTGATAGCAATATATTTTCTATGTTTAGTAGGTTCCTTTAACATTTCCTATACATATATAACTGAACTAAGCTTCCCATAATAAGTTTAACTTGGTGTGGGATAATGCAAAGAACTGTGAACATTTTTACTCTGATTTTCTTCATTTTTATTTTACATGCCACTGTGTGTAAATATAGAATAAATCAATAATGCTAAATTTTCATTTTATACTAGTTTATTCAAATATTATCTTATGTATGTTTACATGATTTCACTGATAATTATGGTAAATAATTATTTACGTTTACCCACATTTCTCAATGATTCAATAAATCTCTCACTGTTCTTTTTGCATCCCACTTTTCCTTCTGGGTTTAGATTCCTTCTGCTGATACCCTTATTTAGTTTTTGCAGTAAGGGTTAGTGTGAGATAATTT
>PVIY010049844.1:0-16506 GCA_004026745.1 Myrmecophaga tridactyla
CCCCCCTCAGGATAGAGCCCCCCGGGACAGAGCCCCCCTGGGACAGAGGCCCCCCAGGACAGAACTCTCCCTAGGATAGAGCCCCCTGGGACAGAAACCCCCTCGGGACAGAGCCCCCACAGAACAGAACCCTCCCCTGGACAGAGCTCCCTGAGACAGAAGCCCCTGGGACAGAATCCTCCCCAGGACAGAGCCCTCCCCAAGACAAGGCTCCCCCAGGACAGGAACCCCCCGGGACAAGGTCCCCCTGGGACAGAACTCTTCTTAGGACAGGGCCCCCCCTGGACAGGGCCCCCCCTGGACAGAATCCCCCGGGACAGAACTGCCTGGAACAGAGCCCCCCCAGGACCGAGTCCCCAGGACAGAGCTCCCCCCAGGACTGAGCCCCCAGGACCGAGCCCCTGGGCAGGGCATCAGCACTCTCCCAGACTGTGTGGCTCCGGGTCCCAGCCCGAGGCAGGCACCCCAACCACCACCACTCCCAGACACCCTGAGCGGAGCCCGTGGGCCCTCCGAGGCCTGCCGGCAGCTCCAGCCTCCCCAGTGTGTGCCCAGCCCCGGCCAGGGTTGTCCTTCCAGAGACCAGAGACCGGGCGCACCGGGCTGGAAGGCAGCGGCTCACGTGTCACCTACCCCAGAGCTGGGGCTCTGTCCAGCCAGTTCAGCATCTGCCCTTTTGTCAAGAGCCAAAAGCCACAGCGGACAGGGCCCAGCCTCTAGTGAAGGAGATGAGCCAAATAAAAGTGCAAGCAGATGGCAGGCTGCACTCAATGAGGACCAGAAAGCTGGGGAGACGGCAGGTGTCCCAGAGAACTGGGCAGAGGGAGCTGGGTCTGGGCCTGGGGTTCAGGGTGCCTGGAAGGGGTATGAGAAGTAAGCCTGCCTCTTCCTCTCTAAACCTAACTCCGCATGTAAAACCATTGCCCTCCCCACTACATGGGGCATCCAGGAGTGAATGTCTCCCTGGCAGCGTGGGACATGACTCCCAGGGATGAGCCTGGCCCTGGCACCGTGGGATCAACAATGCCATCCTGACCAAAAAGGGGAAAAGACATGTAACAAATAAGGTATCAGTGGCTGAGAGAGTTCAACTAGAGTCGAGAAGCTACTCTGGAGGTCACTCTTAGGCAAGCTTCAGTTAGATAGTGCTAATAGCAATGGTTTGCTAAATCCAAATCAACGTCACACCTAGGGCACTATCTGAGATCCTACAAAAGCTGCACGCGCTAAGTTCACTTTTCAGAAACATACAACCTGCAGATGGGTTCCTAGGCCAGGTAAGTCCTGAAGACCCAGAGGGACCAGCCTCTCCAGAACATCAACCAGTTCTATCCCCCATCCCATATTGTCGACAGCCCTTTCCAACATAACAAAAGTTAGAATCAGTATAACCCCAATATCCCTAGATATTGGGAGATGGAGCAAAGGAAAAGGAAGAGCTGTAACGGAGAAAATAGGATTTAACAAATGAGTATAACTGCTGAGTCATTAAATCGATATCTCTTTTAGTCACCAGTGTCCTGGAGCAGCTAGAAGTAAAACCTAAAATTGTGGAATTGTAACCCATACCAAACTCTGAAATCTGTTCTATAACTACTTGCTGTGGTGGGTTTTGAAATTTATTACTTTTTTGTATATATCTTATATTTCATAATAAAAAATAAAATCGCCATAGCCCAAACACCCCTAAAGAGAGGGATGGAAAGATCAAAGGTGATGGTGGAGTTATACAGAGACAGTAGGAATTTACAAATAAGTATGATTGCTGAATCATTAAACTGATATCTCTTTTAGTTGCTAGTATTTTAGAGCAGCTAGAAGTAAAAACCTAAAATTGTGAAATTGTAACCCATGTCAAAGTCTGAAATATGTTCAGCAATTAATTGTGGTGCTGTGCTTGGAAATTTGTAGCTTTTTTGTATTTATGTTACTTTTCACAAAAAAAGGAGAAAAAGTCGATTGTGATGATAAAAAAGTATTTAAGCCTTCTAGCCTCCTGTGTTCTGGAGCAGCTAGAAGGAAAAATCTGAGATGATGGTATGGCAGCCCATGACAAACTCTGGGACCTGTTCTGTAACTACTTGTTGAAGAGTGCTTTGAAAACTATTGCTTTTTTATTTTTTTGCTTTCTATATATGTCATACTATACGATAAAAAAAAGGTATAAAAAATAAAAAAAGAAGTTGGCCCGGGCTCAAGAGGAGGTCTTGGGAAGATGCCAGAGTCTGGAAAAGCCACTTCTTTGAGTCAAACCTCAAAGCAGACCCAGAGCCCGCCAAGGCGTCTCGCCACGGGGAAGTGTCCCCGGCCTTGGTGGGCTGGGTTCCCACTCGCGAAAGCCCTGTGGTGGGCGCAAAGGGGCATCTCTGTGCTGGGACCAGCGTCAGGAACAGCGCGAGGCCGGGCTATGAGGACCCAGTGGGCTGGATTCACTGTCCTGGAAGGGGTGGCCCCAGCTACCCATGGTAAAAGGTATCGGGGGGACCTCCCCAGGCCAATCCGGGGGGCACAGGCCTGTGGGGGGTGCACCGCTCCTGCTGCTTTAGCTTTGGGAGTCTCGTGGCCCAGTGTGATCTGACTAATTTTGGAGGTGTTTTAATATTTTTTGGGGGGGTGCAGGTAAGTGGAGAAAGATTGAATTTCTGTGTTTGCTATATCTTGGTCCAGCCCCCTCCCCCCTCCCCAAACTTCATCTTTTGCCTCCATTCGACAGAGCGTCAGACCAGCCCCTCCAGGTCCCAGGAGCTGCTCAAGCTTGGGGCACCCCCTCCTCACTTCCAGGGGCTCCCCATTCTGCTAAAGATGCCCGTGTCCCCGCCCCAGACTGCCAGCCTTCTCCCCTACCCCCTGCTGCCCGCCCAGCTCAGGACCGGCTTCCTTCCCCCACAGCTGCTCGGATGCTAAGCCTTGCGTGGCATCCTCTGGGTCGCTCCCGGGGAACTCCCAGGCCAGGGACCCTCCCACCTCCCCAGCGTTGCACCTGCCTCCACCCAAGACTCCCTTGTTGAAGCTTGCCCTGCCCTGCCCTGCCCTCGCCCATCATCCTGCCTCTGACCGTGACCTCCCATGACTCCTGGCACTGCCCCTCGGAGCTGCTGGTCTCTGCAGTGCTGTCTGGACAGCAGTTGCAGCTGCATTTCGGGTTCAGCTCCACCAACTCCTTCCACAGACCCTCCCTGCTGTGCCCTCGGCCGTGGCTGTTCTCTTCCCCTCCTCTCTCTCTCCCTTGGAGTCAAGGACACGTCCCCTTCTGCCTTGCTTCATGGTTTATGTGCCATCTGCTTCCCTAGGCCATGAAGGTCCTCAGGGCAGGATTCAGGAGCAGGAGATGGGCAAATGGTTGAACAGATGGATGGTGGATGGTGGATGGTGGATGGATGGATGGACAGATGGATGGAAGCATGCATGGATAGATGGACAGATGAATGTTCAGATGGATGGGTGGATGGACAGATGGATGGATGGTAGATGAATGGATGGATGAACAGAAGCATGAATGGGTGGATGGATGGAAAGATGGATGGTGGTTGGATGAATGCATGGATGGACAGATGGGTGGAAGCATGCACGGATAGATGGACAGATGAATAGTCAGATGGATGGATAATGGATGGGTGGATGGACGGACGGTAGATGAATGGATGGATGAACAGAAGTATGAATGGGTGGATGGATGGATGGACAGATGGATGGAAGCATGCATGGATAGATGGACAGATGAATGTTCAGATGGATGAATGATGGATGGGTGGGTGGACGATGGATGGATGGATGAACAGAAGCATGAATGGGTGGATGGATGGATGGATGGACAGATGGATGGTGAATGGGCAGATGGGTGGGGTCACACAGAGATAGATGGATAGACAGACAGATGGTTGAATGGACAGCTGGATTGAACAGAAATCAGGGACCCCCATGCATTATTTTAGGTAACATCTTCAGTCTCAGTCATGCAATTGGTTAGCAGGCAGGTCAGTAAAAGGGGAGGTTTGGGAACCAGAGGGAAGGACAGACTGGGACGTGCCATGGCACCCGTCTCTTTCTGGCAGCATTGCTCCAGTTTGCAGACTCTGTGCCCACTTGCCCCCGGGAGAAGAACTCAAGGCTGCAGTCAGAGCGGGGCCGGCGGTGCTGCTGGATCTCCTGAGTCATGCAGCCTCGGCTGCCCCTGCTTCTCTTCTCCTGGGCCTCTGACCGGCCTCCTGAACTGAGCCGGGCGTTCCCAGCCCTCAGAAGCAGGTGGGGAAGATGCTTTGAGCTCACACAGGCGTTGGGTGGGGGTGGGGGCGCTGACACGGGGTGCAGTGGAGCCTCGGGGTGCACATATGCGGAGGGACAGAGCACCGGTACAGGAAATGCTGTTGCAGGTGGGTGCCCTGCTGTCGGGGCTGAGCCTTCCTGGGGTGGGGCGAGGGGCTAGCCAGGGGCTCTGAGGTCCAGGGCCTCACAGCACCACAGGGGCTTCGTTTCCCACCCAACGGGGTCCCGCCATGTGCTGGGGAACTCACAGGGGCATCCTTGGCACTGGGGGGGCTCAGCCTCAGGGTAACAGATGACCATTACTTTGCCTTCACTCTCTCTGCCGTTTTTGTTTTGTTTTGGGTGCATGGTCCGTGACTTTTCCCTCATGGAAGGCGAGCATTCTACCACCAAACCACCCACACCCCCTGCCACTTTGTCTTATTTAACAGCTTTCTTGAAACATAATCCACACACCTTGCAATGCCCCCATTTAAAGTGGACAGTTCAGTGGTTTGGGAGGGATTCACAGAGCTGGGCAACCATCACCACAATCGATTTAGAATATTTTGATCCCCTGCAAAAGAATCCTTATACCTCTTAGTGAGGGCTGAAGTATCACCCACATTCTCCCCTCCCCCAGCCCCTGGCAACCATCAGGCTGCTTCCTGTCTCTGCCAAGTTATCTGCCCTGGACATTTCATATAAACAGAATCAGACCTACATGGCCTTTTGTGGCCATCTTCTTTGACTCATGTATTTCCTTTGGATGCCTGGCTTATGTGCATGTGTGATAAGTATATTTACACCAAGAGAAAGCATATTACGAAGATCTTTTTTCTTTTTCTTATTGTAAAAGTAATACTGGCTGCAGAGAAAATTTGGAAAGATCAGAGAACATGAAAGAAGAAAATAACAGAAAAAAAGCCAAGCAGAGATAGCTGCTATTAACATTTTGGTATCTTTCCTTCCACTTTTATACACATATATTTTATTTTTACATATTTCACTTTTGGCGTGATTGTGTCATATGCTGTACTTAATGTTTTGTTTCTTTATGCTCCCAGTTCTCAGAAATTAACTGCAAGTCTTTTGCGTGATGGATTTCACAGTCTGGTGGCTGGTTCTACCACATTTGATTTTGCTTTTCAGCCATCGTGGAGCGTTTAGGTCACACCTAATTGTTGGCCAATTTAGGAACTGCTTAATATGCATCTCTGTCCATGAGCATTTTGGTTTTACTGTTTCCTTGCTGCAGTTGCCCACAAAGGCAGTGGTGACATCCGAAGAAGCCGATGGTTTCTTGGACGCGTGCTGTCCAAGTGCTTTTAGGAGAAGCTTACACGAGCAAGTGTGCGTGTGCACACAAGTGTGTGCTGATGTGTTCACGGGCATATGTGTGTGCCCAAGTGTATGTCTCATGGCATGTGTGTGCAGGCACGTGTGTGTGTGTGAGTGTGTAGGTGCCGGTGCATACACAAGCACATGTGCCCTGCCATAACGTGCAAGCGTGTGTACCGCGTGTTCGTGTGTGCACATGTACTTGTGTGCAAGTGTCGGCATTTGCGAGCTTATGTGCCGGTGTCTGTGCATGTGTCTTGTGCGAAGGTGTGGACGCGTGTGTGCGGGGCGCTTAGGAGTGCATGCATGCACGTGTACCTGTGCAAGTGTGTGTGCGTGTGCACGTGTATGGATTTGCACGCTGAGAGGCAGCAGAGCAGAATGGAGCCGTGGCCTTCATCTGCCCTTGGTTTTCAGACCCACCACCCTATTCAGGCTCTGGGAGGGGTTCCCACCCGGAAGGCCCCTGGACTCATGACTGCCGCCACCTCTCGCAGAAACCGTGGGCAGACACGTGGATGCACCCATACCCCTGTTCTGGGCATGGGTCACCAAGTCCCAGGCATCTACAGGGACAGCAGGGATCAGAGGCCACCCAGGACCCCGGACCAGGTGCCAGCAGCTTGCTGGGCCACGGCTATCCTGGAGTAAGCTCAAGAGCATGGCGTGGCTGTTGGAGTGTATTTTCGCTTGCTAAGGCTGAGAAATGCAATACCGCAGAGAAGGACTGGCGTTTAGGAAGGGGATTTATTCCATTTCAAATTTGCAGTTCCCAGGAGGAAAGGCAGCTGGCAGCTTCTGTAAGTGAAGCATCTGTGATTCCAGTGTTGAGGGCCCCCACCTCCAGGCCTCCGTGGCCCCCTTCAGCTTCCCCCATGCACCCCAGTTTTGTTACCCCTCTTGGGGAACCTCCCCCTGACCCGATTAGGGGCTTTTCTTTTCTTTTCATATTTTTATCAAGATGACTTCATGCACACATACAGTCCATCCAAAGTATACAGTCAGTGGCTCAGAATATCATCACATAGCTGCGTATTCATCACCATAATCATTTTTAGAACATTTGCATCACTCCAGAAAGAGAAAGAAAAAGAAAAAGATAAAACTCCTACAACCCACACCCCTTACATCTCCCCAATGACCACTGGTTTGCAATCATCCAATTTTCTTTTCCCTCTTTTCCTCCCCCTCCATTATTTATTTATTTTTGGTCCTTATTTTTTTTTACTCATTCGTCCATACTCTGGATAAAAGGAGCATCAGACACAAGGTTTTCGTAATTCCACAGTCACACTGTAAAAGTTATATCTTTCTCAATCATCTTCAAGAATCAAGGCTACTGGGTGACTGTGTGATTGTGAAAACCTTGTGTCTGATGCCCCTTTTATCCAGAGTATGGACGAATGAGTAAAACATATGGATTAAAAATAAATAAATAATAGGGGGAACAAATGTTAAAATAAATTTAGTAGATTGAAATGCTAGTGGAAGAGAGGAGTATGGTATGTATGAATTTTTTTGTTTTCTTTTTATTTCTTTTTCTGAATTGATGCAAATGTTCTAAGAAATGATCATGATGACTATACAACTATGTGAGGAGGAAAAAAGGAATGTTCATATTGTATGTTGATTGGTTTTATTAATAATAATAAAAAAAAAAGAATCAAGGCTACTGGAACACAGCTCAATAGTTTCAGGTACTTCCCTCCAGCCACTCTAATACACCCTAAACTAAAAAGCGGATATCTGTGTAATATGTAAGAATAACCTCCAGGATAACCTCTCGACTCTGTTTGGAGTCTCTCAGCCACTGACATTTTATTTTGTCTCATTTCACTCTTCTCCCTTTTGGTCGAGAAGGTTTTCTCTGTGCCTTGACGCTGAGTCCCAGCTCATTCTAAGATTTCTGTGCCATGTTGCCAGGAAGGTCCACACCCCTGGGAGTCATGTCCCACGTAGACAGGGGGAGGGTGGTGAGTTTGCTTGTCGGGTTGGTTGAGAGAGAGAGGTATGCCTTTTCTCTGATGTTTCTGCTTGTTCAGGCTGGACCCCGAGTTTGGAGGGGAGCCTTGGGTTTGCACCTTGCCAAGGGAAAGTGATTCAAAAGCCTCTAGCATGGAAGTGTGAGAATTCTGCCAAAGTGGAGCCAACTGGCTGTCCACTCGGACCGCAGTGTCCCACAGCCGCCCGGGCTCTGCTCAGACCCCCGTGGCTCCCTGGGCCTGCACACCCGTGAGTGCCCCGTGCCGCTCCCCACGCTCCGTGTGAACTGGACCTGGCCACACTGTGCCTCTTTACCCTGCCTTGCCCGCACCTCCCCTCCTGGCCCGAGAGCTTGGGTTGTCCATGACAAGCCCTGTCGGTCTCCTGGACGTGGTGGCCTGTTCCCCCTGCAGCCCAGGAGGTGACCTGAGTCCAGTGGGCCGTGTGCAAGTGTATTAGTGAGGGTTCTCTATAGAAACAGAATCAACAGGGAACACTCGCAAATATAACATTTATAAATGTGTCTCACGTGACTGCAGGAATGTAGGGTCCAAAATCCGCAGGCTGTGAAGCTGACGATTCCGATGGAGGGTCTGGATGAACTCCACAGGAGAGGCTCGCCAGCCGAAGCAGGAAGAGAGCCTGTCTCTTCTGAGTCCTCCTTAAAAGGCTTCCAGTGATTAGATTGAGCATCACTCCTTGCAGAAGACACTCCCTGTTCTGGTTTGCTAGCTGCTGGAATGCAATATACCAGAAACGGAATGGCTTTTAAAAAGGGAAATTTAATAAGTTGCTAATTTACAGTTCTAAGGCCGAGAAAATGTCCCAATTACAACAAGTCTATAGAAATGTCCAATCAAAGGCATCCAGGGAAAGATACCTTGGTTCAAGAAGGCTGATGAAGTTCAGGGTTTCTTTCTCATCTGGAAAGGCACATGGTGAACACGGTCAGGGTTCCTCTCTCAGCTGGAAGGGCACATGGCGAACACGGCGTCATCTGCTAGCTTTCTCTCCTGGCTTTCTGTTTCATGAAGCTCCCCAGGAGGCATCTTCCTTCTTCATCTCCAAAGGTCACTGGCTGGTGGACTCTCAGCTTCATAGTGTTGCTCTCTCTGAATCTCTCATTCTCCAAAATATTTCCTCTTTTATAGGACTCCAATAAACCAGTCAAGACCCGCCCAAATGGGTGGAGACATGTCATCCCCTAATCCAGTTCAACAACCATTCTTGACTAAATCACATCATCCAGGGAGATGATCTAATCACAGTTTCAAACATACAGTATTGAACAGGGACTATTCTACCCTTATGAAATGGGACTTTGGTTAAAACATGGATTTTCTAGGGGGCATACTTCCTTTCAAACCAGCACACTCCCCTTGGCTGATTACAAATGGAATCAGCTGTGGATGCAGCTGACGTGATCATGATTTAATTCTATGAAATGTCCTCATCGCAACAGACAGGCCAGCACTTGCCCAACCAGAGAAACAGGTACCACCACTTGGCCAAGTTGACACATAAACCTGACCATGACAGTCCACCCCACCACTCACCCCTCTAAGAAGAGGCAGGACCCAGAAGCCCACTGCCCTCTCGGGACAGGCCCCCAAGCTGGCTGAGGAAAATTCCAGAAGCCCCGAGAAAGAGGGCAGCGAGCAAGGGTCCTTGGCCAGGGTGAGGGTGGGGGTCTCAAGCTCTCCTCACGCACCAACCAAGCCCACCTGCCCCAGAGCCCTGAACAAAGCAGCGGTGGGCAGTGGGGGGAGCAGGGGGAGCTTGTGGGGAGCAGAGGCCCCATCTGCCTACCCTGCTCCCAAAAATCTGGGAGCTTTGCCTTCGAGGAATGAGCGAGTTTTAGTTTATGCCACTTGGTCTGGCCGTTGCAAATAATATCAGTTTGCTTTTTCTACTGAGGGCACACCTCAAAATTCACTTTTTCAAGAATTCCAACCCAATCTCTTGGCCTCCATGAGAGGTGAAGGAATCCCAGGGGGCGGCACTGACAAATGCACCTCTGGGTCATCATTCTCAGTCACTGCGGTTCTGAGAAGACACCAAAGTCCCGGCGTAATATGATATATTATTTTAAGATTCTAAATAACTTGACAAGGAGTGAACGGTTTCCAATGTCTTCTCTTTCTCTGTAGCTTCTTTTTAACACAGTGATTTGATCCCACAAAGCAAAAACAGCAGGTGATTGACCAAGGGTCTCCAAAGAGTTCCCCAAACCCTTCCATGACTCGGGGTGACCCAGAGCGAAAGCCAAAGGGGGACAAGGAAAGCTTTCAGCTGGGGAAGAGGAAAGCACCACTTTCCTCCCAGGCCTTGGATTTCTTTCACGTCTCCCCAGGATCCTGCAGGCAAGCTGGAATACCATGTCACAAAGTCTCAGAAGTATGCTCTCGGAGCTGGTCCACCTCGAACTCCAGAGGTTTGTCTCAGCCGTCACAAGGGAGGAGAAGTTGGGGTGCAGCGTGAGGTTCTAGGGTGGGGTCGGGCAGCGTCTGGGAGGGGATGAGGCAGGTCCCGAGGCAGAGGGGATCCGCCCAGGATGACGAATGTCGCGTTCACACTTTGCGATGATTAAGTCTAATGCTTACTCCTTGCAGAAAATGTAGGGGCTACAAAAAGCAAAAGGAAAGACATAAAAATGACCCTTCCTATTCTGAAGCTTCCTTGCATTTCACCTGCTCCTCTCCGTGTGTATAAGTGCTTCTCCTTTTAGTTCTTTAGCTTTTTGTTTGTCAATAATCAAAGACTCTTAACGACCTTTTCCTCAGCTTCACCCCCACCCCACCCCAAGGTTTCATCTTTTTAATTTTATTTTCATATTATTTTAGACTTCCAGAAATGTTGTGAGACAAACACGGAGAACGCCAGTACATTTGACTTGTGCAACCATCTCTTCAAGAAAAAGAATCGCAGTGACCACCTCTGGCATTGGTTTTGTTTTTTGAGATTAATTTCTTTTAATTAGAGAAGTTGTGGGATTATGGAACAATTTATGCATAAAATACAAGATTCCCCATAAGCCACGTTATTATTAACCCCTTGCATTGGTGTGGAACATCTGTTACATTTCTTCTTGAAAAAGGAGAATGGAGTTGGAGGGCTCATACTCTGTTCTAGTCTGCTAACTGCAGGAATGCAACATACCAGAAACAGAATGACTTTTAAAAGGGAGAATTTAATGAGTTGCTAGGTTACAGTTATAAGACTGAGAAAATGTCCCAATTAAAACAAGTCTATAGAAATGTCCAATCAAAGGCATCCAGGGAAAGATACCTTGGTTCAAGAAGGCCGATGATGTTCAGGGTTTCTCTTTCAAGTGAGAAGGCACATAGCAAACATGGTCAGAGTTCCTCTCTCATCTGGAAGGGCACATGGTGAACACAGCGTCATCTGCTAGCTTCTTCTCCTGGCTTCCTGTTTCATGAAGCTCCCCAGAAGGCGTTTTCCTTCTTCATCTCCAAAGTTCGCTGGCTGGTGGACTCTCTGCTTCGTGGTGCTGCAGCATTCTCTGCTCTCTCCGAATCTCCCATTCTCCAAAATGTTTCCTCTTTTATAGGACTCCAATAAACCAATCAAGACCCACCCAAATGGGTGGAGACATGTCGTCACCTAATCCAGTTTAACAACCACTTTTGACTAAATCACATCATCCAGGGAGACGATCTGATGACAGTTTCAAACATTCAGTATTGAAAAGGGATTATTCTGCCTTTATGAAATAGGATTTTGATTAAAACATGGCTTTTCTAGGGGACATGCATCCTTTCAAACCAGCACACAATCCCTGGTCCTAAAACTTATTACAAAACTACAGTAACCAAAACAGCATGGTACCAGCACGAGGTCAGATTACAAACCGATAGAATTGAATAGACAGCTCAGAAATCAGCCCTCACATTTATAGCCAACTGGTGTTTGACAAGGGGGGAAAGACTAAAGACTGGGAAAGAAGCGTCCCATAACAAATGGTGCTGGGAAAACTGGGTCTCCATTTTCAAAAGAATAAAGACAGACCCCTACCTCATACCACATTCAAAAATCAACTCAAAATGGGCCAAAGACCTACATTTAAGAACCAGAACTATCAAAGTCCTGGAAGAAAATATAAGGAAGCACCTTCTGGCAGTTTGGCAGTTCCTCAGAAAGTATAGAATTCCCAGACAACCCAGCAATCCCACTTATAAGTATAGACCTTCCCCCAAATTGAAAACCACTGTTTTTTTTTTTTTTTTTGGCCTGGGCAGGCTCCGGGAATCAAACCCTGGTCTCTGGCATGGCAGGTGAGAACTCAGCCACTGAGCCATCGCTGCACGGCCCCACCGTATGTTTTTGAAAGACAAAAATAATTTCCATTGCTTTTCCTTTTTTACACCCAACATTCTATCTTGTCTCCTTTTCCCATATCCTTAAGAATTATTTTTCCAAAACTTGCAGATGGCATTTTAAAATTTTAACAGGAACATCATAAACCATCTTTGAGATGATTCATATGGACTTAACTGTTGAAAGAGGGTGTTAGTTTAGGGTGCTTTTTTTTTTTTTAATTTTTTACTATGGAAAATTTTGAACCTACAGAACAGAACAATGAACTCTACAGAACCGTCGATCGGCCTCGAGAATGATCACCCCGTGGCTAATTTTATTTTGTCCGTCACCCCTCCCCCATGCCCCCTTCCACAGTGGTTTAAAGGAAATCCCATCATCCCTTCAGTACATATTTCAGTAGGTGTGTCTAAGGCATAAGAACTCATTTCTGGTTCAGCAAAACCACAATGCCACTTTCATCCTTGGAAAAAGTGAACACCAATTCTTTAACATCATCAAGGATATTCGGTCTGTGTACAAATTTCCAATGGGCCCATGCCTGTTTATGTATATATATATTATTCTACAATTTGAATCGAGATCCAAATTGATGAGTAAAGCCTCTAAGTCTCTTTGATTTCCTGGTCCTCTATCCCTTCTCTCTCGCCTTCCTTTCCCCCCTTTATAATTGTCTGTTGAAGACGCTGAGTCTCTGCCTTGTAGAGCTCTCAAATCTGGATTTTCAGCCAGCTTCTTCGGCCTCTGTATTTCGGTCGATGAATTGCTAAGGCCACAGAGGGCAGCAGCCTGAGCCGGGTGTGCTCGCCTTCCCTTGCTGTGCTGGTCTGAATCTGTGGTGGACCCCAGAAAAGCCATGCCCTTTGATCCTCATTCAATATTGCTGGGTGGGAGCATTCTGATTGTTTCCATGAAGATGTGACCCACCCAATTGTGGGTGGTAACTTCTGATTAGATGATTTCCATGGAGGTGTGTCTCCACCCACTGAAGGTGGAGTTGCTTGCTGGAATCCTTTAAAAGAGGAAACATTTTGGAGAGTCCCTTTTGGTAGAGCCACAAGAAAGCCAGCAGGTGACACCGTGTTCGCCATGCGCCGTTCCAGATGAGAGGGGAACCCTGATCGTGTTCGCCATGTGCCTTTCCAGATGAGAGAGAAACGCTGAACTTCATCGGCCTTCTTGAACCAAGGTATCTTTCCCTGGATGCCTTTGACTGGACATTATCTATAGACTTGTTTTAATTGGACATTTTCTCGGCCTCAGAACTGTAAACTAGCAACTCATTAAATTCCCCCTTTTAAAAGCCATTCCGTTTCTGGTATATTGCATTCTGGCAGCTAGCAGACTAGAACACTTGCCTTCCACCGAGTCTTGTGGAGTAGCGGTCAGTTGGTCGGCCAGGGTCTGTGGGAAGCCGGCCCTTGCCCAGCAGATGGCCAGGTCACGGAGCTGTGGCCTCTTGGGCTGCCTTGGGGCCAAGGTGGCCTGGGGTGGTCATGAGACAGACCAGGGATGAGTGACCCCATTAAAAGTCAAGCTACCCATGGTTTGCTAAACCCCAACCAGCATCACTCCCATTGACCTTTAAGAACACGTAGGGCTCAAATGAGACTCTATCAAGGTTTCATGTACTAGGTTTGCCTTCCTAGAACCTATAATTCCCAGAGGGTTCCTAGGTCAGATTCATCCTAAAACCCAGAGGGACCAGCCTCTCCAAGATTATCAGCTAATTCCATGCCCCTATTCTTTAGTGTGGACACCCCTTCTCAACATGAAAAAGTCAGAAGGGGCATTGCCCAAAAATCCCTATAGATTAGGAGAAGGATCAAAGGAGAAGGAAGAGGTATAAGAGAGAAAATGGGATTTAACAAATGAGTATGGCTGCTGAATCACTATATTAATATTCCTTCTAGCCTCCCATGTTCTGGAGCAGCTAGAAGGAACAATCTGAGATGGTGGAACGGTAGCCCATGACAAACTCTGGGATCTGCTCTGTAACTACTTTTAGAAGAGTGCTTTGAAAATGATTGCTTTTTTCTTTCTTTGCTTTGTATATTTGGTATATTTTACAATTAAATATATATATATATGTTTTAAAAAATCAGGCGATCCCAAACAGAGTCGAGAGGTTATCCTGGAGGTTATTCTTATGCATTAAGTAGATATCACCTTGTTATTCAAGATGTAGTGGAGAGGCTGGAGGGAACTGCCTGAAAATGTGGCGCTGTGCTCCAGTAGCCATGTTTCTTGAAGATGACTGTATAATGATATAGCTTTCACAAAGTGACCGTGTGATTGTGAAATCCTTGTGTCTGATACTCCTTTTATCTACTTTGTCAACAGACGAGTAGAACATATGGAAAAAAATAAATAATAGGGGGAACGAATGTTAAAATAAATTTAGCTTGAAATGCTAGTGATCAATGAAAGGGAGGGGTAAGGGGTATGGTATGTATAATTTTTTTTCTGTTTTTGTTTTATTTCTTTTTCTGTTGTCTTTTTATTTCTTTTTCTGAATTGATGCAAATGTTCTAAGAAATGATCATGATGATGAATATGCAACTTTGTGATGATATTGTAAATTACTGATTATATATGTAGAATGGAATGATCATATGTTAAGAATGTGTTTGTTCGTTTATTGTTAAATTTTTTTAATTAATAAATTAAAAAAAAAAAGAAAAAAAATCAGGCTACCTCCCATTCCAAAAAGTGCCACAAGAAAAATAAAGTGGAGGTTCAGCAAGGGAACAGACGTGGGTGGCCACGTCCGCCACCAAGGCAGGACAGCACGTCGGGGCCCCCGGAGAGGTTTCTGAACGAACCCGGTGGCTTAAGGGGACACAGAGAAAGCTCCAGAGGCCAGCAAAGAAGCGCAACCTCCAGCCTTTACGATTGTGCACAATTTTCTAGCTGCCCTTCCCAGAGCCTTTCTCGGAACAATTTCACCATCTCTCTGTTCATGCCGGCCACGCCCTCCAGGAGAGGGGTTTGGGCCCATTTTACAGATGCGGCAACAGAGGCCCAGAGGGGCTAAGCCAGGTTCCTGAGACGCCAGGTTACAAACCACCCTCTTGTCTGGTTCCTTCGCTCCCTACGTGACAGCCTGCTTGCTCGCAGCCAGGTGCACCTGTCTGTCCATCTGTCTGTCTGCATTCGCAGGATGTCAGGCCCGCGGCCTGGATCCTGAAGGACGCAGGTCAGCATCCTGGAAGTGTCTCCTGGTGCACTGGGTCCCCTAAGCCCTGAGAAGCCCGCCCACATCCCACTGCAGGGAAACGGGAGCAGCTGCCCGGACAGCTCCTGGGAAGATGGGAAGGCCCCTTCCGTTCATTTCCGACGATGCCTTTGACCGCCAGCCTCCTTCCAAGACCCTTTCAGACCCTTTATCCAAGGGTAAGATTTTTTTTCTGCACGATTTTCAGAAATAAGACACACCGCTATGGGAAACAAACTGGAGCGTATAAAGCAGAAAAAAAGTAAGAGTTGCTAAGAGAGGCCCAATGACATCAGGATTCTCCTAGAAATTAGTTGGGAACCCAGACTTGGAGACAATCGAATCTTCCACCTCTGCGAAGTGGAAACTTGTCAAACCCACTGGACGGAATCTTCCGCAGCCATTAAACAAGACCAAATGTGGCGAAAGCTACCCAGGAGATGCCTACAGTAATTATGGCAATGACACTCAGTCTGCAAGACTGGAAAAATGCAAAGGGATTGAAAATCCATGTTTAGGAGCAGGGAAAGCAATAGACTCTTCTCCTCTAGAGCAATTCTTTCATTGCATCAGTGTAGTTTTCTCACGCCAAGTGATGTTTAGGAGAGAAAAGAGGTCACAGAGCAATTTAAATCAATCATCTTAGGTTTAAAAAGCTCAGTTCTGAGAGCAGTGTCTCAATTCCCCAGGACTGTCAGAACAAACTTAGAAGGCAGCCCAAAACAAACAGAAGAAGGCGGGCCACGGTGGCTCAGCAGGCAGCAGGCAGAGTTCTCGCCTGCCATGCTGGAGACCTAGGTTCGATTCCCAGTGCCTGCCCATGCAAAAAAAAAAAAAAAAACCACAAAAAAACACAACAGAACTTTATTGTCTCTCCTGCTGTTGGAGGCCTTAAGTCTGAAGCCAAGGTGACAGAGGGGCTGCCTCCCTCTAAGACCATTAGGAGAGGATCCCTTCCCAGCCTCTTCCAGGTGGGGGCTCAAGTTCCAGGGCATCCCCTGGCTTGTGGATGCATCACTCCAGCCTCTGCCTCCATCTTCAAGTGGCCATCTTCTCTCTGTGTGTCTGTCTGTCTATCCCCACTTCTCCTCTCCTTAAAAGACCTCCAGTCAAAATCATTGCCCTCCCCCTGACGTGGGACATGACATCCAGGAGTGAAAGTCTCCCTGACAACGTAGGGCATGACTCCCGGGGATGAGTCTGGCCCTGGCACTGTGGGATCGACAATGCCTTCCCAACCAAAAGGGGAAAAGAAGTGTAATAAAGTAGGACATCAGTGGCCAAGAAAGAAGAAATGGGGACAAGAGGCTATTCTGGAGGCTGCTCTTATTCAAGCTTCAGTTAGATGGTGCTAATTGCCATGGTTGCTAAACCCCAACCAGCGT
>PVIY010049845.1:0-16512 GCA_004026745.1 Myrmecophaga tridactyla
CAGATTTTCACCCCATGGAGAAAACATTTTAAGTTTCATCTCTTTGGAAATGTGTTACATTTCAGGCTGAATAAGTGTTTTACCTGGGCTAAAAAACAATTGGAAAATGCATGGAAGAATGAATGTGGACAGAAAATGATGCCTACATTCATTAAAGGTTTATGTGGCTATGACATGGCAGAAGTCTACACTAATCTTTATAGTGACATAAAGCTAAAAAAGGAATTTCAAACATCTTTGAAAAGCATTAATTCCTTATACACTAAACTCTCAACTGGGGTGATGGTGGCTATTTATATCTCCTACCTTAGTGGGAAGGTAGTTGAAAAAGTTACTCTCTATATGCACAATTTTCTGGCAGAGTTAAAAAAAATTCCCACTGACAAAAGTATATTGATACCTGCTGAACATATAAATATATTAGAGGAAACCTTACCATCTTCTTTGATTAGGCCAAACATTTTCAGATTTCATCAAAGATGTGGAAAAAAAGAGAGGCAGAAAAGAGAAAACTCAACAACACATTCATACCCCTAAAAACCAGAGGCTACCACAGAGTTCCTTCAAAGTCTTCTTCTATAGTGGGAGGATTTCCTTTAAATCCTTTTCAAAAGCATATGGGTAGCTTTGAAAGCTTAAATGGCATTTGTCAAACATCAGTAAATCTTTAAAATTGTTTCTGCAAATAGGCCAGCTCAGAGTTTCGTCCTTTCCCATTAATCTTTAGGTAGGACCACTGAAGGCTTTTTTAGAGCCTAGATAAAGCCTCGATTAAAAGGCTCATTCAAGAGGGAAGGCTTTAGCATTCACCTTGGGTACATAGTCATTTCTCCGGGGTATTCATGGGCTGTTATTTCAACTCTGCAATTGTGCCCCAAACAAGACATTTTTGCCACAAAGCCTTGAGTAGAGACATTCTTTAGTGAATTACTGAAACCTTGCCCTTCTATTTGTCACAGCTTGTTATTTTTTATCAAGTGTAATCAGTTCAAATAGGAGCGTTAGACTGACAACTTTACAATTGTTACTATTTAAAACAAGATTTTATTTTATTGCTCCAAGTTCACCAATAGTCTCGCCCAAACTACATGTACCTGTTTTGGGGTACTGTCACGCAAACCAGTTTATCATTTATGGCATGGCTTCTGGCAATCAAAAAATAGAAACAATTTAAAACGAATGAAGGCTAAAGCATTAAAAATGTCATTTCATTGTGATTTTTAACAGTATTTAGTGAAAATTAGTCTGTCACACCGTATTACATCATGGTCACGGTCTACATAGTATTTTAAAAAGCATTTCTCTCAGCTTTATAGAAATACTGTGCAAATTAATTAGAATTCAGATAGGGCTCAGGGAAATCTTTGGATGTAACAGTGCTATAAAATTTTCAACAATAAAATAGTTCTTTGGATTTTTATGGGGTTAAAGTACACCCAGTTAGGAATTTCACCTGAAGTTCTTGAACTTTAGAGTGTTTCCTCAGAAATGACATGAAAAGAGCATCCAGTTTATAGGCATAATATTAGGAATTATGGCAACTAAAACAATGGTCCATGTCATCTACACAAAACCTGCCAAACTGGCATTAACTGTTCTAGTCTTTCAGTTCTACTAAAAATATCAGCTCTGACCTCCACTATCATTCTAAGATTTTTTTTTCATGTTACTAATTATCACTGAAGGCAATTGCAGATAACGACCTCCTTAGCAAATAACACTATTAAATAGCAAAAAATAACTCCCACAAGAAATAAGCATTTATTACACCAAGAAAGAACGTGATCATCAGAGACAGTTGACAACCAGTCATTTCTGACACAGATGTTAAAATTGACAACAAATAGGGAGGGTCCAGTATCTTTAGTACCGAGCCCCTCACATTTAATGAGCCTTCAGTTTTTCCTTCTAAATTCACTCCAGAGGTACTTCCGTAGCAGTGAAATCTTGAACAATCCTTTCTCAAGTGGACAATTGCCTTCATCTTCACAAAGTTAAAAATAACTTTTTATTAATTAGAACTCCAGCCTTCTGAAGCAAGTTTAAATGGTCATCACAGCTGTTACTAAGGTAAATTCAGGCTTGGGAATTCTTCCTGGAGTTCTGAGGAAAGCATAGGTTTTGGAATCAGACAGCACTCCTTTCAGATCCCCTCTCTCCACTGTGTATTAGTTTGTGACCTTGGAAAATTCCTTAACTTCTCTGATTTCTTTATTTATGAAACAGAAACAATAAACTGCACTCGTTTGATACCAGGAGTAAATAAGATAACATATGGGAAGTCTGGCACATTATAAATGGTGGCTATTTTTGTTAAAAAAAGAAAAAAAGCCAGGCTCATTTTAGTTTCCTCTTTGCCTTCTTCATCTTCCAGTATTCAGGTGCTGCTTTAAATAACTATTTTGGTAATTCTCATTGTCACTAAAGATTCACTGCAAATTTAAAATAAATTGTAATCTCCTTATTTGCAAGGAGGGCATGTTGCCAATTTCACTAAACAAATAGCTCCCCAAAGAACCATAGTTATATTCCTATCTCCTAAGTTTCCATAAATTTGGAAAACCTGAAAATGAGAGACCTCATAGACCAAAGAGCCTTCTAATTTCCAAATCCTTATAATTTTATAGATTATCCTTAGATATTGTGCAGAAGAGGTCAGGGAAGACAGAAAATTATTAATCACATATAGAATCCACTTTTTTTTCAAGGAATCTAACTGAAGAATGGTATGATTATGATGAATCACAGATACAGAAAATTCTTTAATATTACTTTATTTTTGCCCCCCTCCTAAAATAGATGACTTTATATTTAATCTACTGCATTTACTTTCCATTTCTTTATCGGCTTCTTATTCAATTTAAAGGTATCAATGCAAGATGATTGTTCTCTGCACAATACTCTCGATTCTACGTCATCCAATATTTTGCCAAACAAGAAATCCTGAATTACTGTAAGTTTAGTAAGAGCATCTAACATTTTTTGAACTCTATTTAATTAAAAAAAATCATTCCTAAATTGAAATGAAGGTATTTAAAGCATTTACAGGGTTGATGATATAGAAGTAACATAATTTCATAATCTTCCTTGTCCCTTCAATTCTCCTTCTGATTCATCAAGAAGGATTAGACTGATATATTTTGTACTCATTTAAAAATACAAACAAAAAACTGTTCTATTCAAAGGTAATCCTAATAGCAGTCCGTCTAGAGGCTGTAATTCATGACATAAAGGCACAGGAGTCACCCAAGTGCGCCAGCCGTATAGTTGATGGCAGCCTGCCAATCTTCCCAGGTGCGGTGCTGGATAAAAAAATTATTGAATTCTATACAGTGTGCTAGACATTGTGCAATGGAAAGGAGTACAGAACAGGTGCAACTGCTGTCTTTTAAGACTTCATAGTTGAAGACCAACAGAACATCTTTGCTGCTGTTTCAATGAATTATTTTTATTTATATATTTTTGAGTGGTTAGGAAGTGGCCATTCAGTACCACCGTGCTGTGGATTACAAGGAGGGCTTGCTTTTTCATTTCCAGCTGATCAGTTTATATTACCTGCAAAGGGAATTCTGAGGTAAATTTCAAATAGAGGAATTGAGAGAGATACTTGTTTTTTGAGAGATATACTTTTGCCAGGTGTTAAATGGCAGGAGGATTACCTAATGGACCAGGAAAATGCAAATGAAGGAAAAGAGCAAGTTTATGCAGCTTGTTGGGAGACACAACAGTTGGGACTGCGGTTGGGAGATGGAGTTGAGCTTAATACAGCAGTATTCTGAGGTTTTACTATAAGAGAATGAGTTTTGCTTAAAAAACAGGAGGAAGAAATCCAAGGAGCACAAGCATGCTTGGGGACAGCATAAAAGCACACATGCATATATAACAGACATATGTCATCATATAACAGGAAAAGAAGAGGCTACAAAGTTAAAACTGCCCATGGAACAGAAGAGAAAGAAGATGAACAAGAAGGGTTAGAGTCTGAAATAATTTTCAGGATCTGATTGTGGGTTGGTCATTTTCAGAATAGCACTGCCTCATTGACATAAGTCAACGCTGATTATTTTCCTAAAAAACATGGCAGCCTTGCCTGTTCCCTCTCTCTTCCAGACTAAATCCTTCTTGACCGGTTGTAAGGGATATTACGGTACTCCACCCAGATTCTTCCCCTTCAGGATTGAATCTCTCATTCCCATGGCTGCTGGGAGCATTGACAGCTAGAGTTCCAATTGAGTCCTCCACTGAGAGATTGTGGAGTCTTTGCCCAAGATTGCAGTCCAGGGTGGAAATGGGGCAACCTGCATCCTATTCTGTCAGTGTGGAGGTATGAAGGTCCAGTTTCCTTGCCCCAATTAGACACACTTCTAAAGGGTCATCCTAGAGCCAGAACTCCCTGCAGGACTGGCTGAAGACTTTGTTTTGACTGCATCTCCTTCTGCTCAATTCTGCTGCTTTCACTGCCTCCCCTCCCAGATTCGATTCTGAGGGCACTTTCCTGTAAACTTTCTGTACTCAAATCATCTGAGTCTGCTTCCCAGGGTATCTTTTCTCTTCTAAACTACAACCAGGTTTCCTGAACATAAAAATCTCATGCCAACCTCTAATGGTCAAAGAGATTTGAAATTAAATAGTACTAATAAAATAAATTAAAACAAGTAAAATATTGAATATATTTATTCAAACAACATACAATGTTGAAAAAATCATCATTGTCATCATCATAGGTGACATTTATCAATTAATAACTAAGCAATTATCAATTGTTTGCTATATGCTAGATGCTGTGCCAAGTACTTTGCAGACCTGATCGCATTTCTTTTTGACTTTTCATTTTGAAATACTTTCATACTTACAGGACATTGTAAAAATAGTACAAACCCCATACAGAGAACTCCTACTTACCTCTAACCCCCCAGATACCAGATCCACCAATTTTAACATTTTGCCACATTTGTTGTATAACTCTAATTAGCAATCCAGTTTCTGAACACTTGAGTGTAGGTTGTATACATCAGACTTTTTGAACAACTACTATGGCCATGTATATATCATAAGAAGAAGGAAATTCACTTATGTAACCACCTTAAGTATTACTAAGTATCAAGTTCAAGAAATTTACCATTGATATAAAACTTTTAGTCACTATTCCATTTTTTTCATATGTCCCATAATGCTCCTTTGAGCTTTTCTCCTCCGTTGCTAGATCCCATCCAGGATGATGTATTGTATTTAATTGACATTGTCTCTTTAGTTGCTTTTTTTAAACTGTGGAAATATTTATACAATATATACTGTGTCATCTCATCCACCCCCAAGCATATCTTCAGTGGGGTTAGGTCACTTTTGCTATGTTGCAGGACCCTCACCAGCTCCCATTATTAAGATTTTCCCATCTCCCCAAGAGGAAACTAATCCATTATGCATTAATCCGCTATTTCCCCAGGTTCCCATCCCTGGAAACTTGTATAAAGCTCTTGACTGAGACTAGGAGATTGTGCAATCAGAGTCCACTGTGGGTTGTTGCATAGAGCTGTGCATCTGTGCAACTTGTACCTTGCCCAGTTCTTAGAGTTGCGTGATCTATGATCCAGTGATCCAGTGATCTATTAAAAAACAGATGCCCAAACTCATTCTCAGACCTCTAGGGATGGTATCCAGGAATATAGACTTTTAAAAAACCTTCATGAGTGATTTTTGCCCCAGATTTGAACCACTGGACTAGAGTATAAATGCACTCAAATATATATAGAATTTCACCTATTTTACTGTTAAGTGGCTAAGAGTGCTAGAACCATAATACTGTAACCAGATCTTAAAACAGCTTTATTGAGGCATAATTTACATAACATAAAATTCATCTCTTCTAAGTGTATAATTCAATGATTTGTGAGTTGTGCATACATCACCACAGTCCAGTTTTACAGCATTTTCATCATGTCAAAAAGATCCCTAGAGGAGAACTCAGTCCAGTGGGGGAATCAGACATTTAAATTGATCATTATTATATGAGTATTAATTTCATAATAATTTAATAAGAGCACAGAAGGCAGAAAAGTTGGGAGGTGGGAAGGTTAAGGAAAGCTATTTAGTCTCTAAAAACACTATTTTGCCTTTTTGCCCAATCTAGTTAGAGAAGAGAAATGGACATTGTGACCACAAGTATTACAAGTTGTGAACCCAGCTTTGATGAAGCTGCTGCTACCTTAATGGAAGTCCCCATGACAAGGAAAGAGAAGGCAGCATTGAGGGACCTTCTGCAAGGGTTCAATATTCCAAAGCATGTTCTGAACCATTCTGGATGGCTGTGAACCTGAAATCTCCTCTCTGATGTTGGAAGCAGCTCAACAAAATTGAGAGCAAATGTTATGGAAAACAAAGCCAGTTGAAAGAGGGCATGGGTCCTAGACAGAATGCTTGCCTGGCAGGCTGACGGCCTTCAGCCAGGTGTCTGCCATGTAACCCAGCTGGAGCTGTCTCCACCTTCTGGTGCCTCCATTTCTCATTTTCAAGATGGATTTTTTGCCCTCTCTCTTGTCTCTGTGAGGTAGGAATATGTGGTTGGGGCAGATCAGTTTCATCCTGTGTAGGTCTTAAAGACACTGGAATGATGGAGTTTGACCTTCAAAAACATGTCTAAGTAAAACCAGATTTTTAATAAATACCACAGCAGTTGAAGTCTTTTAAATTACAATTTTGCTTACTTGCTGATTTTACACTAATTTGTAAATGCATTAGCCTAGTCAATGATTAGGTTATTTTAATTAGTTATGATATAGGTCAATATTTATTGAATTAATATTATTGAAAATTCAAGTCCCATATAGCCCATTGGCTTCAATGTATGACCTCAGCTACGTTGGCTTAGGTTTACCCCAAAGAGTGGTTGACAGATGAGAGAAAATAGGTTATCTGGGACATTTTAGGGAAGTGTATTGATGCCTTGGGTAAAGATATTGGGTTTTTGGCACTGGACAATGTTAAGGCACGATGGATCTTTATGTTAGAGGTGACATAGCCAAAGCTGGTAAGGGAAGATAAAACTGGCCAAAGTGCAAAGATTAAACCAGTGAGGACTGTCTTTAGAGAAAGGGGAGGAGAAAGGCGTAAAATGTGATGGCCCAAATGAGATGTTTCTGATGTAAATGCACCATAAAAGAAGATGCTTGGCATCCAGAGGGTAGGACAACTGCTCTTGGCCCGGGAGGAGGAGATGACACTTGAGAAGAACCTTACGGAATAATTTTTACACACCCGGATGGGAGAGGAGCTAGTCTAGACAGACAGACTGGTAAGAGCAGAGGCACAAAGGGAGAAAAGCAAGGAGCATATTAGGGAAATGGGACACAGTTCAATTTGCCTGAAAAATGGGAGATTTGAAGGGAAGCTTGGAAAAATAAGGCCAGAAAGGTAGAATCATAGAATTTTTGAACTTTGAGCTAATGCAAAATTAGCTTTAAATTAATCTAATTTTTCAGTTTGCTACTTAAAACACTAGAATGTAAGTGACATTAAATGACAGCTAGTCAGAGGCCAAGCCGACACCAGAGCTCCAGAATCTCTGTCCTGCATGTTTCCTGCTGTTGTTGGAGCACAGCTGTGAATGATTTCAGCTTTCTGCAGAGACCTTGAGCGTACCGCTGTGGATTTGGAGCTTTTCAGCCCCTGCGTGCTGCTAAACCTCTTTGAGCAGGGAAGGGACATGATCATCATGGAGTTTGGGATGATTAATTTGGCAGTAGTGCATGTGTGAGATGAAAGGGAAATAAGGAGAGTAATTAGGAGGCTGACCACGTGTGTGCCAGGCAGCATGTCAGGAGACACAGATGATGGGATTTCTCAACCCCATTTTACTGATAAGGAAACTGAGGTTTGGACTGTGGCTAAACCCAGGCCTGGCAGAGTCTAAAACCTGTGCCTTTTGAGACTGGAATGTTTGGATCAGTCACCCCATTTAAGGTGGGAGGAGGGAATGGTTGGCAGAATCCAATGCCATGGCGTGGTCCAGGAAAATTGAGGGCTGAGAAAAGACTATTTGGATTTGGCAATAGGAGGTCATTGGTGGTTAAGAGAGAGTGAGTTTAGTTGAATGGTGGGGGTGGCAGTCTGACTTGAAAGGGATAAAAGAGTGAGTGGGTGGCCATGAAATAGCAGCAGTGAATATAGCCTACTCTTTCAAGAATTTTGGCCATGAGAGGAAGGAGAAAGAAGGGACAACAGTTTGGGGGAATCACACAGCACAGGGAAAGTATCTTGTTGTTTAAATTGAGGAATCCTTCATTCCACCAACAGAAATATTTATAGAACATTTATATGTGCCAGGCACCATGCTAAGAACTTGGGAACACGGTGAGAGAGTAAAGAGCATGAAACAGAGGGTGCTATAGTGATGATATCTTTAAATGAAAGTCCCTTTATGAGATAACTGCCAAATTACAAAATTTAATACAATATAAAACAGAAACAACCTATTAGTTTTCAACTTCTAGAAGAGAACTAATATTGCCTTCATCTTTGTATCTCCCATAGCACCTTACATAGCACATACCCAAAAACTTGTTGAATGAATAAACCATAGGTCCCGGGAGATAAGTGCATGGGATGACAAATCCTAGAGGGGTGTAGTCTTGGAAAAAAGGCAGGGCATGTCCTCTCTGGGACATGATGGAATAGTGGGGGAATTTCAGAGCTCATCAGAAGCTTGGAAGTCTAGATAACATTAAACTGTTGGTTCCAGCTGTGGGCTGACAACTGGGAAAGGTGCAAGTTGAAGCCCTGACCTCCATATGGGAGATGCTCTGGCACTGAGAATGGATAAGGAGCAATTCCTGAGGAAGATCTGTCATGATGCTGTTTAGCAGAGACATTGATAAGCCAAAGGCCTTTAAAAGTGAGTGTGATTGAGATTCAAGATACAGCAGGATTGAGAGTGCTATCCCAAATTCACTCATTCATTCACTTATTTTTGGGGAATAAGTTTTGGTGGTGGGTGGGAGAATGTGGAGAAGAAAGTTAATCCTTTTTTTACAATTGGAAATGGAAGCGGATTAAGACAGGATGGAATAGAAGCCACTATGTAAGGAGGATGATTTGGAACTGGATGACTCCTGGGAAAAGGAATGGGTAATGGAGGGATCTGACTCCAAATTCACTTTCCAACTAATTCAAGGACGTGCAATTCCTGTGGGTTAAACATGGATGGCAGTGTTAATTTACAATTTGAGCATTCCTCGGTGTATGTTTTGTTAAATCCACTGCAATGTTAACACTAAAATAGACACTCGATGAACCTTCCCATTTAGCAGATGATAAAACAGACTGACAAGAAAGAGTAAGTGATTGCCCTTCAATGACATAATTAGCCAATGGCAAGGCAAGATTAAAGCTCAGAGGCTAAGCCTACTGTGAAAGTTCCCATCATTTGAGGGAACCCTGAATAAAGGTCTGAGACTTTGACAGATGTCAGTCATGTTTAGAAATGTGCTTTAGCAAGTTTAGCTATCTTCTCCACATTAAACTCTCAGTTTCTTCCCATGAGTCCCTGCAGCCATTAAATGCCTTCTGCATTTCCTTTCTTCAGAGCTCTCTCATTTGTAGTCATTGTTGCTTCATGTTCAGCAAGTCTGAAAATTTCCTTCCGTGTGCTCTCATACTTCTCTGCCTCTGCCCACGTGGTTCCTGCCATCTGAAGAGCCCACCCACATCCAGTTGGTGAAATCCTACCAATCTTACATGACCCTCTGTGAAGGATTCTAGGTAAAGTGAATGGTTTCTTTTCTCTGTGTTCCTCATGGGACTTTATATTGGCCTTTATTAATAATAGTAGTTAATCATACCTTGAATTGAATAACCCTCATGCACAACCCTATAAGAAACATATTATTTTCTTGATGAGGAAACTGGAGGCCACAGAAGAATTAAATCATTTGCCTAAGCTAATATATGGCAGTGCTAAGATATCAACACAGGCCATCTGACTCCTGAGTGAGTGCTCCTAGCCAGTACATTGTACTGTTATATACTGATCTGTCTTCCTCAACTAAATTGAGAACTCTAGAGACCAGAGGCTATTCTTTAATTCATCATTGTGTCTTGGGTCTAGCCTCATACTTGCCTGATGGTAGGTGCTGAGTAAATGTTGGGATGATTAAATAAATAAATAAATGTGCACTCTTATATCTGACCAGCTCCCCATTGTGAAGAAAAATTGGGGGGAGTTTACTACTAATGAGTGAAAGATAGAGGCAGTCTTGTCTTCTACTGTAGTCAAAATGCCCAGCCCCAGTGGAGAGCAAACTTCAGTATATGTCTGGCCCTCAATTCCTGGTTCCCCCCATCTAATCCAGGTAATACGTAAAGGCCCTTACAACATGATCCCCACCACTCTTTTCAGGTTCTTATTAGGAGAGCAAATAAATGAGTTCATAAGTATGTTTTAGAAGGGATGCAAATGAATGAGGTATGCCCAGTAAAACTATAAGCTAGTAAAGCAGAAGGTACATTTATAAGGTCAGAACACAGCTGCAGAGCCCCTAAGCCATATAGATCATGGTAAAATATTCCTACAAGAGGATTCCTACTAATGATCTCAGAGGAAGATCCCACCCCCCGAGGGTGACTGGTACAGGTACTTACTAGAAGCTGGCATCACGCTGTACATTATAATTGCAGAATGCATTGAGCAGAAGAGAATTTGGCTAGTGCAAGGCTAAAAGGGAAACTCTTTCTAGAAGACTCTCTCCTTTTTCTGGCCAATTCCAATTTATCTTTCATGTTTCAGATTAAACATCACTTGCTAAGGGGATTCTTTCCCGACCACGGAGAGTAGGCAGATCCTCTTTTAGTGTACCGTCTTCTCCTTCAGGGCCCCTTCACAATCTTAATAATTTAAGTTTAAATAAGCATTTGCTTACTGTCTGTCTCCCCTGTGAGGGAGTGAGAAATGCTCATCTTGTGTGCTGCTACATCCTCAGCACCCAGCGCAGAGTGGGTAGTTGATGAAGATTAATTGTGTGAATGAACGAATGAATGAATATAAGGTTGACCCTATTAAGGATTTCCACAGCCATAGATAATGAATTCTTATTCCAAAAAGTTGTCATCTTTTTTAGGCCATATGAAAGCTCAGAGGAAGGCAAGAGCAAACATATTTGCATTTTTAAGCACTGCTGCTACTAAGAGATTTCAAAACAATGATAGAAGCGTTAAAATGTTTTGTTGATGGCAGCTTTCCAAAAAGAGGAGAAAAACATTAGAAAAAGTAAATAAAATCGTTTCAATTATTTTAAAAACAAGGTTGAATAGGGGTCTTAAAATAATATTTTCTGTTTTTTCTTTTTTTTGGACTTATTCTGCAATTATAGTTTCTATGTAACTTTGAAACTTGGTGAGCTACAACCTCCCAAATAGAGGATTTTAAAAGAGGGACTTCTTTAAAAGAATTGGTTCTGATATGAAACACACACTTTGGTATCTAAAACCTAGCAAAGGAGATTAGTAGTTAAAAAAGCAATTAAGTTTACAGCAAGGTTACAGATACCATATCAAAAGATACCCTACCTAATGCAAAGGTCATATCAACAAAGAAAAAAAAAACACCAAATGGTTGATATTTTGTGAATAAACAAAATCTCATATTCCGTAATCTTTCCTTCTCATTTAATAACGGCATGTGTTTGGGTGTTTAGGAAAAACAAGAGAGGAGGAAGCAGCATTACTGAAATTGATAGCTGGCACAAATACAGTGAACCAGACTGCGAAATTTAAGCATCTGTGGAGTCAGATTCCTGATTAGCTTTTTCAGTCTGAGCGCAAATCCAACTCTAGCTTATCCAGAGCTGTGGCATCTCAGGCTGGCTGGGTCTGTGTGCCTAAGAAGAGCAGTGATTTATAGTTCCAATAAACACATCCAAGTGTCCCAATAACCTAAATGTAAAAGGCTGAGTTCCAGGAAAAAACCACGTCTTAGAACCAGGCAATAATTGTACCTTTCCACATGAAGTTAAGAGTGTCACAAAAGAACAGATCTCTATGACACACACTAACTATAAATCAACCTCTGATAATTTTGTTGAGTTCCATGGATTTTTCGGTCCCTGGATTTCCAAAGGCTGTGCAATCCATGAAACTATCTTTAGCCGAGTTTCCTCTCCTGTGTCAGTATCCTCTTTTGAACTAACAATGCTCTCAGATGAGCCGAAAAGATGTATTTAGCTCCTACCATTACAATTTCTGATCCCTTTTACTTTAGCTCTTTTGAAATAACATGAAAGCTTTGGCTTGCTAATTACTTTTATCCAGTCCATAGAAAAATTAGTTTATCTTCCTGATCAAAGCAAATTAAGCAGATCATGGGTGATTAGAATGCAACAGTAAAATCTCCATACTTTCTCTTCCATCCCCTTTTCGCTCCGAAATAGGGCCTGTGTCAAATATGTAGGTATTTCCCACGGCCAGGCCGGACTCTGTTTCCAACAGGGACTGCAGCTCGGACAATGGTTCTTAATACAGACACTAAAGTTCTTTAGTTCAGTCATTGTATTCGAAGAGAACTAATAACCCCTTCGCTAGCATTTGATGAAACATCTAGATTTACATATTTCCTTAATTGCATTTTTGAATGTGAGTGAGATTTATCTGACCAGAGTTAAATGCCTCCTTTATTTCTTTACCCAAGACAAAATTCAACTCCCTGCTCTTAAAAAAATGTGAGGTGGGAGGTGTATGGAGTCTTACTCAATTCAGATCTGAACAAATTTTAGAGTTTCAATAAAGTGGGGCGAGGGAGTTACGCTACCGAAGACAGGAAAGATATACCTTTACCTTTCAAAGTGGAAATGTCCATTTCTAAAGCCTTGACTCGCTCAGCTCTTTCAAAAAAGCCTATTTTGATTTTAATAATGAATGCTATTCCTTGTTGCTGAATTCCTCAAATTGGTTGCTTAAAAGCCCCAGAATGATTTTATTGTCCTTAATAATTTCTCATTCACATTTCTGCTATGTGACTATAAAAATCTGAACATGAGGTTTTATTTTCTTCATTTATTTACTATAAATTAACAGTAAATCTTGCATTTAGCTCCATTTAAACCTCACGCTGCAGCTGCCCATTTGAAAAATAAAATGGTTGCCTTCTTTCACTTCAGTGGGCACAATACAAAACATCCATTGAGCTTTCCCTTTATTGCAGCTGCCAATGCCCAGCCGACTTTTAACAAACCAACCAAGCGGAATCACAATGCAGCTGCAACATTTTATGGTATTTCTGTTGGTTCTCTTTTGAGACTGAAGGTGTTAATTAGGAATCAAAGAACACAACCCTGCCAGCTTTCTTTCACAAACCATACCCTGGTCACTGCAGTTTTCAGAAGAAAAATAAATCTAATAAAGGGATAAAAATGTTGTTTGTCACACCAGTAAAGTGTACTTAAGACCCTTTGATCAAAAGCTTTTTATGTAGACTTGTCAGATGGGCTGGAAATATTGTATTTTTTTTCTTTTCTCCTCCTTCTTCATCTAGACTTTCCTGAATTCTGAATTTAATTTAAGTCTGTCTGGCAGAAAAAAAGTGTAAACGTAGTCACGGGTGAGATTCTTTATATGTGATAACTGGTCTCCTGGAGGATAATTTTGCTTCTTAGAAAATTCTTCATATTCAACATCCCGTCATGTTACAGCTTCACACAAAACCAGGCCATCTATTAGCACATTTACAATCCTCTATCTCCAGGTTCTCATGCTTAAACTTTACATATGCGTCTGTCAATATTCTATTTAGTGTATTGGTTATTTATTATGCAAGTCTCTCAGTACTTTAAAGGACCCCTTTTACCTAAACTGAACTGAATAGTTTCATGAGCTAATATAAGTGTAAAGGGCTGACATATATTATATTAATTGATCAAATAGTTTGTCATTTTTGCAGAGTTTTCTGTGCATCTTGAGATCATGCATTCAAACGTAACAGCGTGAAGTCATTACCTTTAATCTTCAGTCAAAGTTAAAAGCTTAAAGTAAGTTTATGAAGTTAGCACTGCTGGGAATTAGTCAAGCCTGCTAGCTTTCTCAGCACGAGGTTTTGCTGCTGGATGCACAAATCATGCCAAAATCCATTAATCCTGCTAGAGAGAGGCAGAAAGAAGGTCTGCTTGTTGATTTAATGTTAATGAAATGAATGGGTTCCTGAGGCTACCTACAGAGGTTCTCTAAACTGCAAAACAAATAAAGTCATTTTAAGTAACACTCACGGCAGGAGAGTAAATAATGCTCCCAGATTTGCTGCACAAAATGAGGGTGGGGCCGGGTGGGTAGTAGCCTCCGGTTTTCTACAAAACTGCTACACCTGCCCTTTCTACAAAACTGCTACACCTGCCCTATTACAATACCCACAGATGTCAAACTGATAGATTCACAGAATGATTGGGTTAGAAGAGACCTCAGGGTTCATCTCACTCATTTCACACACGCAAAAACTGAACCAGGGAGGATACACGTTTTGCCAGAGATTCCGTGGCTGATTGGTGGGGCAGCTCAAACTCGATGAGTGGTTCTCAAACGAGGCTATCCACTGAGAGGGCCTGGAGGGGTTTAAAAAAAACATCCTGATGCCTAACTCCTTACCCTGGAGATTCTGGCTTAGTTGTTTTGGTGTGCGATCTGGACTCCAGGATGTTTAATGTTCTACAAGGAGAAGGTGTAGATGAGTTTGAGAACCATGCAGATCTAAACTTCTAATCTAGAGTATGGCTCCCCTGACATTTCTCTGCACCATAGTGTTCAATGATTTCACAGCGCCTGAGTGAGCCAGTTGCTTTACTGTCCCAAAGGTAAGTAGACACATTTATTTTGAAGTTGTTTTCAAAATGGATGTCCTTTTCCACTTCTTCCAAGTGTAAATGCAGAGATGCATGTGCTCGTGTGTGTGCATGTGTGTGTGTGTATTCCTAGAAGGGCTGAATTCAAAGCAGTGGGTGTGTCCATCTCACAGCAGATCCAGTGGCCAAGGCCCATACCACTCTCGGTAGTTTGTCCTCTGACCTCAGTCCTTTTTGGCACCTTTTCATTCTTTTCTAATTTGCCATGGTCTTGCCTGGGCTGTAACTTCTTTCTTCCCCTGTCTCCACCTAGGCAATTTCCCTTTGCCTGAGAGAGACTCTTCTGACTCTTCATTTGAAATTGTTCAGGTTTTGCTGCCTTTTCTGTTCTGCCTAGGTTTAGTGATTATTTAAGCTTTTAGTAAAGCTGGGCCGATAAAACCCACTTCTCCAACAAGTGCCACTGGATAACATAATAAGATGTCTGCCTGAAAATTCCTTCAGTTTTTGTCTTTAGGCTTGTAAAATAAACTAGATTTCTTGTTTACTGATTCAGTTAACACTTGAGAATTCCAGAGTCATCTTTTCACATGCAGTGGGGGTATTAAAGCATTCCTGCATAGGAGAAATTTCCCATCTTCTTGCAGACCTGCTCCCTTGATTTCATTGGCCATGGGTAAAGCAGCTCACCTCTTCTGCAGAGGGGTGCAGAGAATTGGCAGAGATGGGGACACAGGGCTCATCCGCAGCATTAAAAGACCATCCGGCTTTCCCCACTGCTGGGGATCACTCACTAGTTCAAGAGGTTTCCTGCTCAAATAGAAGTCATAGTGTACTTTAACCCCTCTATTTAACTTTGAATCCCCCCTACCCACCTACAGACTTAAGCCTTTCGTACTTATTGTACCCCCAGAGAATAATTTTAGCTTCATTGTCATAACTGAATGCAAAGATCTTTTCTGCAATTGCATTGCATCATATCAACTGTGGCTTTATAAAAAAAGGTATTGAAATTCCTCATGAAAATTAAACTGTTTTGGATGTATTTTCAGATAGACATAATCCTATTCCTTAAATGACCTTTTGTCCTTAGTATAAAACTTATTTTTTCAGCTGTTCATATAAAAAAAAGCAAACACATTTTTGTCGTGTTGGGAATTTTTTTTTTTGAATATATTTTTGGCTCTTATGGAAAATTGAATTCCCTGTCTCTTCTCAACCCTTCCAAATCTTGCTTGCTGCTGTAGCAAAGCAACTGCTGAGCTGGAGCTTGTAAGAGTCCAAGAAGTTACCAAGTGAATGTTTTCTACATAATTAGGAAAAATCTTGTGCATGTGTTGTGGGGGAGGGGTTGGGGGGTGCCGGAAGGAATGGGATGAAAGTAAAAATGCAAAGGTAAAAACAATTCAAGTGTCAATGGCTGAGAGATTCCAAACAGAGTAGAGAGGTTATTCTGGAGGTTATTCAAGATGTAACCAAGAGGCTGGAGGGAACTACCTGAAAATGTAGAGCTGTGTTCCAGTAGCCATGTTTCTTGATGATGATTGTATAATGATATAGCTTTCACAATTCCTGACTGTGTGATTGTGAAAACCTTGTGTCTGATGCTCCTTTTATTTACCTTGTCAACAGATGAGTAGAACATAAGGAATAAAAACAAATAATAGGGGGAACAAATGTTAAAATAAATTTAGTTTGAAAT
>PVIY010049846.1:0-16503 GCA_004026745.1 Myrmecophaga tridactyla
ATATATTGCATTTCAGCACCTTACAAACTTGAACATACAACATGGCACATTTTCTGTTTATGAATGAAAATTCAGAGGTCTACCATCTTGGAACTATCTACCAAGTCCAATGGTCTGCACATTTCCTCCAAAGTGAAAGAAAAATTGTTGAACATTGCACCCCCACACTCACCAATAAAATAGAGGTACAATGCTTGGTAGTTCTCTTTGGAGACAACATATACTATATTTGAGTGCATTGCTTAGACCCATTTATCAAGTAGCCCAAAAGGCTCCCAGTTGTAAGTGGGGCTTTGAAGCAATAGAAGGCTCTGCAGCAGGTCTAGACTACTGTATAAAGGGTCACTTGCACTTTTTGATCCAATATATTCAATGATATTCATGTGTCTGTGGCAAATAAGGATGCTGAATGACATCTCTGGCAAGTTCAAAAAGTAGAATTTTAGCATGGAACCCTCATATTTTAGTAAAAAAATAATGCCTTCTTCTGCACATTAGTATAAAAAATATGCCTTCTTCTGCACATTACTATATTCCTCTTGAGAAAAATACCTCATGGTTCCTTACTAGGTCTTGAAAGAGCTGTACCCATGATTATCAGATATCAAGTGACCATGTGACCTGAGCTGTCCATTTTAACTGGGTGTAGGTAGGTAGCAGCAAACTGTAATCAAATGAAAATCGTATATAAATGACCAGGTTCGTACAAGCCTGGAAGACAGAAGTTAAGTTGCATGATCAAATGGATCAGACTCCTACATCACCTACTCCTGCTTTATGGCTTCTTCCCCCCTAATCCACACCCAAGGTCTCATGGGGGAATTGTTTTGTTCATTTGAATAAAGAAGAAAAAAACCTGGTTTGCACATGGTTCTATATGATATGTTTTCACAATCCAGAACTGCACTGCTGCAGTTAAACCCCTATTCGGCAATGCTATTGAAAGTGGTGAGGTAATCCTCCAGAAGGTAGCATTTCAAGCATTCAACTGGTTGCCCACTTTGGATTTAAAAATGCAGAAGTATATATCTGAAGTGACTTGTAGTCAGTAGCTAGCTGTTTGGCTGAATAATCAGGGAATTTGAAACAGCAGCATGGGAATATTGATGACAAAAAAAAGTCTAAGGAAGGAGTAATTACAAGGATCTCTCAGAATGGGCCAGTGAGTGAGAATATTTATGTTCCATGTCAATACTCACCAAAGAGTACCAAATGCAGAGGAGGTGCAAATTAATCAGATGAAGAGATGGCATATTTTATGATTGTCATTCGTCTTCTCTACTCAACCATTCCAAATCTTGCTCAAAATGATTCCATTGCGGGAGGAATGGAGGCTCTGAATAGGCTTAGCAATATGCACGTCTACTCTTTACAGCTGATGTGCCTACTGTCTCTGAATGTCTAACCTGCCAAAACAGAAATCAATGTTGAGTCCCCAAAAAGGCACTACTCCCTGAGGGGACCAGCCAGCCATCTGGTGGCAGGTTTAGACATGAGATTCTTTCCATCAGTAGGAGGAGGGGAGGATGAATAATGTGATTTTTGTTCTTACAAGAATAGACACATATTCTAGATATGGATTTACCTTCCCAGCCTGCTATGCTTCTACCAGCACCAACATCAGTAGATATATAAAATTTCATTTACTATCATTATATTTTGCACAGCATTGCACTATCCATACCCTCATTTAACAGCAAAAATGTATGACAACAGGCTTATTCCCACGAATTCACTGATCTTAATAGTTATCTCCTTATCCCAAAGCACCTAGCCTGTTAGAAGAGTGGAATAGCCAATGAAGCCTCAGTTCTGGCACTAGTTGGGAGACAACATCTTGAAAGGAATGAATTCTGACTTACAGAATACTTTGAGGCAGCAAACAGTATATTATGCAGCTTCTCGCAGAGAAGACATGAGTCCAAGAATCAAAAGGCAGAAATCAGTGACCCCTTTCACTATTAGACAAATAAACTGCGAGCAGAATTTTTAATTCTGGACTCCAGCAATTTACCTCTGTAATTCTGCTAGCTGATAGGTGATAGTTTCCAGGATAGAAATGATTCTACTAGGGGAAACAATTTGGTTCCACTGAATTAAATGTCAAGACTTCTGCCGGTCATATTGGGCTTCTCATGCCACTGAACAAAAAGGCAAAGAAGATAATTACTCTTCTGACTGGGGTGATGATTTTGATTCTCAAGAGGAAATTGGATCTGCTGCAAAATGGAAACAGGGAAGACCATATTCAGTGAGAACTTCCATGTCCATGAGTAAAAGTTAATGGAAAACTGCAGTAAACCTCTCACACACACACACAGAGAGAAAGGCTGGGCCACTATGGCCACAAGCACCTCAGTAGTGAAGATCTGAGTACCCCACAAGTAAAGAACATTGACCTTTGCTGAAAGCAGAGAAAGGATGTAAGTGTAGTAGAAGGAAGAAATAAATATCAACCATGGCCTTTTGACTGGTTGTAGAAATTAGAAATGTAGTAGCTTCCTGAAAAAGGGAAAAACCTTGTCATTTTATATAAGATCACTTCTGCTGGTAAACTTTTCAATTCAGCCTTTGCTTACAGATTATGAAGTGGGACTATGGCTAAATTTAAAGAGTAATTAACATTAACAAGTGATAGATACCGTGACTTTGTTCTGAGATGGATACCGTGAGTTTTAGAACTCTGAGATTCCTTGGAGAGCAACATTTTCCTTTGTGTGAGGTTACTGAGAACTTGTTAAGATAAGAAATTAAAGTTATCATTGTTATGGAAGCTCAAATATGCGTTGAAGTGTGTGTATGGATGCTAAGTAGCCATAAGAGTAGAGTATAGCTAGTTATTTAACTCCATACTTATGTACTCTGCTTTATAACGTTGGGACTGGGACTGAACAAACTATATTTCTCCTTTATCAGCTGCCTCTGTTAAATTCTACGAGTAAAGACACAAAGGCAAAGACTGAATGGCAGGAGAAGAAGCAGTTGCTCCTTTCACTTTGCTTGCTTTTCCTGTCAGTACCTCTTTGGGAACTGCACTTCACTGCTGGCAACAGAATTGGTTTCAGCAGGAGTTGGTTCTAAGTCCCAGAATCAACCTTATTGCATTACCTTAAATGTACCAGCACAACCTAAATAGCACCTTTCCTCAGCCTTCCCAGTTCCATGAGGCCCTGCCTTTGAGCTCCTGGGATGGATGGCCGCAGCAGGAGCTTCTAAGGCTCGTAGTTCTTGGGTTCTAAGATTTTAGACTCTGATAACCTCAACTTCTTCCCTTGGCTTCCCCATTTCTAAGGCTGGCGGCTGCTTCTTGCACTTATTACTTTCATGTTCTCTCAGTACCTCCTTTTGCACTTTTCAGTTTTCCCATCTCCTGCTGAATCAATTCCTATATTGCATTCCCTCTGTTAAAATAACTAGTTTTGTTTCTGTTTTCTGATCTGAACTCTGACTGATACACTGGAATTATTATGTAAAAACTCAAATACACTTTTCTGTCCATAAGGTACGTAAAAGCATATTTTACAGAAAATCAATGTCATCTATCATTTTGAGCAAGTTTTACATCTGAAAAACTAGATATTTGGATTAGATTTAAGAAAATGGTTTGCCAATTGCTAGGCCAAAAATTTTGTAATCACTCTTGGTATTTTTTGTTTTCTCACTCACTCCAGCTCATAAGAAAATCCTATTTTTCCTAATGGTTAAGTATAATTAGAATTCAATCACATTTTATCATCTCCATGGATACCACCCTGAAGAATGGTGGTTTTCAACCTTGGCTGCACATTGAAATCATATGGGGAGATTTAAAATTGATGCTTAATCCTGTTCGTAGATATTTTCGTTTAATTGTGTTTGGCCAAACATCGGAGTTTATTAATAGTTGCTTGAATGGAGTAGCAGTTGAGAAGCACATAACCTATACTAAGCCACCGTTTTCTAGCCTGTGTTGAATAACCTCTTCTCTGGTTTCACTGCTTCCAGGTTTTCTCTTCCTAACTCTACAGTCTATTTCCCCCACTGCAGCCAGAACTATGTTTATTTAAGTTCCATCATATTCCAATGGCTTTCTATCACTTTTGGAGTAAAACAGAATCCTCACCATGGCCTTACAGAATTTGGCCACAGGCCCCCCCCCCACTAGGTCACCATTTGCCATCCTCTCCTGCTCTGTCTTTCACCTCCTTCAGCTTTCTTGAACATTCCAATCATACTCTAGCCTCAGGGAAGCTGCATTTGCTCTTTCCAGGTATCCACATGACACTCTTCTCATCTCCTTCAGGTCTCTATTTTAATATCAACTTTTTGATATAGGCCTTCTCTGAGAACCCTCCATAAAATAGCTCTGCCCAGCTTGTCATTAATTATCTCTCTTACCCTGTGTGTTAGTCAGGGTTCTCTAGAGAAACAGAACAGAACCAACTGGAAAGATCTGTAAATATGAGATTTATAAAGGTGTCTCAAGTAACCATGGTAATGGAAGAGTCCAAAATCCACAGGGCAGGCTGTGAAGCCGGCGGCTCAGATGAACTCCAAAGGAGAGGCTAACTGGCTGAAGAAGCAGTGAAAGAGTCTCTCTTCTTCCTTAAAATTCCTCAACTGATTGTATTATCTCCCTGTGGGAGACAAGCCTTAGTTGATCACAGATGTCATCAGCCACAGCTGCAATCACTGACTGATGATTTAACATACCAGCCTTCTGGTTTATCCACCAGCCATGAAATAGCATTGCAGCAATGGTCAGACCACTGCTTGCCTGACCAGACAACTGAGCATGAGCACTAGGCCAAGATGACACCAGAACCCAACCATCACAGTCCCTGCTCTACTTTTCTTCACAGAACTACTCACTGCTTGATATTATATTATGCCTTCCCATGAGAATATAAGATCCAAAAGGGAAAAACTTTGTTGCATTCACTCCTGCATCCCCAGTGCCAGGGATAGTGTTTAATACAAAATAGGTACCCTGTAAATATTTGTTGAGTGAATGAATGATGAGTTGGGTGAATTCTCTTTTAATTTATCATTATTGACAGATGCATGAACTAATCCAATCAACATTTCTTCATCTTTACATGGTTTTTTTTCCTTTTTAATAATTCAGTTCAACAAATATAGTTCATCCCCTCCCAATTATCACCAAAAATAAAGATTCTACAGTAGGATGTGCCCATTTATGCACATGAGCTACAGGAAATATATAATTAGCATTAAGGATTAAATTTCAGCAATATATAACTTAGTTTTGCGAGCTACAAGGACACAATATTTTTCTCTTTAGGACTACACTAAATCTGGGGCAATCTTTGGCATCTACTCCAACCCACTAGTATGGGATTTAGCCATGATGCTGAGAATCAATTAGATCCTTGAATGAGGACTAATGCAATGGAAAGAACATTGGATTTGTTCTATCCCAGCTTCACATTCCCTTAATGTATTAAGAGAGACAAATCCCTGACTCTTCTTGGGGTCTCAGTTTCCTAATTGATAAAGGAAGGGGTATGAATAAAATATTAGGGCGGGCTACAATGGCTCAGCAGGCAGAATTCTCGCCTGCCATGCCAGAAGACCTGGGTTCGATTCCCAGTGCCTGCCCATGTAAAAAATATATATATATATATATTATCTAAGTCTGTTCACCAACCCCCAAATCCTAAGACTCTAAGAAAGATTAATTCACTCTCTGAGTGCATTCCACAGTTAACTCTCTCATGTTTATTTTTAAACGTGTAAGTAATAGGAATTGCTCTTAACTGGCTCTGGCCATTTAAAATCCTTATTTCTACATTTGGTTGATTATCTTTGAATGCAAAATATTTGCAACAAGGAAAAGTTGACAAAAGATTTTAAACTTTGGGGTGGGTGGTATGCAGAAGACATCTTGCAACAAGGGGCAAAAGTAGCTTATTCAATTTTAAAGAATTTATTGTAGCTCATTAGTGAATACAACCACTATTGTAAATTAAATTATGCTCATATAAATGAACTATATTAAAAACAAAGATAATATATAGTCAAAATCCATCATTTCCTAGGTGACTTATATCTTCCTAGGTTATTTATATCTATTTTATCAGTTTGGTGACTGAACCCTGTTGGTTCTGTTTCTCTGGAGAACCCTAATACAGTGGGAATATTTACACAATAGAAATAACAAACACACAAATAAGGGCTCTTTGTCCTGGAAGGCCAGTTGTTAAACATTTGCCATCGCACCACTGTTTGGGTCAGACTCACTTTAAATGCACTACTTTAGAAATTAGAGATTAATAAACCACATGGGACAATTTTTTTAAAACTTGAATGCAAAACATTCAATACTTTTCAATGATAGAAACCTTTCCTAAATATACTGAGCTGAAAATCAATCTTTACCCATGAAGCCATGAAAGAAAAGAGCAGGGCTGGTGGATACTGAGTGGTGATTCAACCAATCAGGCTTTTTACCCCAAGGAGACAAAATCATTTCAAACACTTTCTTCCAAATAATCACAGAGATAGACCATTTCAGAATCTGGAATATTTTTAGAGTGCAGAACGACTATTATATTCCAAGATCCAGCACATTTTTTTTTTAAAGGACCAGTTAATAAATATTTTGGCCTTTGTGGGCCAAGCAGCCATGGACACTACCTGAAGGGATGGGTGGGGCTCTGCTGCAGTAAAACTTTATACAAACCAGGCAGCAGGCCACACGTGGCCTATGGGCTTTATTAAGTTTACTGACCCCAGTCCGAGATGGTTTCTAGAACATTGTAGACACTCATTAAGCATTTAATTAATGAATACATGAACTGAATATTAGCACCTAAGAATCTGCTTTAATTATTACTTTTCTCCCCTCACTTATTTTTGCAAGGCACCTTATAGTTGAAAAACAAAAACTTTTCCCTGGGCCTTATCACAGTTTATCCAATGCACACAAAAACTTGGAACATAAGAAAAGAGAAAACTGTCTAGAAAACGCTAACAAAGAAATCTGTCCCTACCCCATTCCCCTCATGAACTTAGCTTTTGAATGAAAAGGATAAAGAACTGATTTATCTGATGGATTACTTTATCTGTCTCATGCAACTGCTTCATTATAGTACCTTAAACTTGTCAAAGAAAAGTTTAATATATTGCAGAAAGCACATTCTTTGCTGACAGTTTAGTTCCACAGGTCTTGCTATTAATAATTGTGGTATTGTTGACGTTAGATGCTGATCCAAGAGATAACTAAACTTCTCTTCATCAGCATAATACTTGACTGGGTCTTTTTTTTTTTTAGCTTCATTGTGAGAGACTTACAGTTCCATAGTTTTATCAAACAGATCGTTAAAAAGGCTTTTGAGTTGGGATTTTCTTTTTCTGCACTATTTTCAGTACAGATAGCCAGCTGGAATCTATTGATGGTTTCTGTGTATGTAAGTTAGTAAAGGAAAGAAGGGGCTTGTAGGAGGGAGGTGGAGTAGCAGGGCCTCAACCTCCACATGTGTTTCACCAAATGTAGTTACTTTATTCTGGAGTAACATTTGCAAATGAATGTAAAATTGCCTACAAGCAGAATAGGTCAGAGAAAGCAATTTCATGGTTCTTATTTTCATTGGCATCTATAGAAGGTTCAACTATTTGTGAATTCATCCCAAATTTGTTCTCAAAGCAAGGTATTTTTATTTTGCTACTTTGGAAGATATACCTTAAGACAATTAACATTGCAATATTCCAGCCATTGTGAATACTATATTAAGAAATACCCGTGTCAACCTAAATGTCAGGTAAAATTAATTATATCTGAGAGATTTTATATGCATACTTCAAAGATTTCTCAAAAAAAATATTGTGGCAATTACCACTCTCCCTCTAAAGGAAACTCATCCATTTCCCCTTGTCATTTTATCACTTCAATCATTTCCTAATTCTATACACTGTGTAAGAGCATGAAAAAGCTTTCTGAAAGCTCCACATCAGACCAGCTAGAAAGAGGGGACCTGGAGAGGACAGAGCCTGGAGAAGGCAGGATCAGAGTTTTGGAAACTGGATAATAAGGCTGACCTCGAAGGATATAATCAGAAAAGACAAATGTAAGTGATCAATGGCAAACTGGGCTCAATCCAAGAGAGTGTCTTTATTTATTTGAGTCTATTCTGGCAATTGGGTTGTGAAAGCAAGAAATTTCCAGACAGTGGCAGTGCTCTGGGTCAGGTGGCTGGGGGGGTGAGGTTTTAAAGCGAGGTGACCCCCCTGGTTTCCAACAAGCCTTTAAGTCATCACCTGGGGGCTATGGGGAGTTGGGAATCAGGATTTAAGAATCTGGTAATAAAGTTCCAATAATTAAGATCCTTATTTTATTTGCTAAAAGATTTCCTAATTGCCCAAGCTCAGAATGCCCCAGCTCCTTTAAATTTTAAAAATTGTTCCTTACCCACACACAATATTTGAATAGGGCTTTGCAGCTTTCAAAGCATTTGCCATGTTTTATTTATGCTTCACAGCATACATGTGCATGTATGTTGTGAGGTATAACTGATATATCAGTATAACTGATAATTCCACACCCACTTTATCAAAGAAGAGACTGGAATTTTGTCTTGTCCTGGGTCTCGGACATAGCCAACAGCAGAGCCAGGACCAACCTGAGTCTCTCTACCTCTTGTCCACTGTACTGTTTCATGATACCTTTAAGGAAGCAGATGATGTAAAGCTCCTTCCTTCTGTTATTTTCCATATATATGCAAGAAAATGTAGATGGAAGCAACATACTGGCTTGGTTGTGCATTAACGCTTGCCATCACTCAGTTCCTATTCTGAAATCTTACACCCCAGTGTTCTACTCAGAACACAATCTCCCATCTTCTGTTGTTTCACTCCCACTAAACCCACTTATACTTTACTGAGATTTCACCCCTTGAGTCTTCCTTTTTGTCTTCTCCACTTTATTCTTTTCAGACCTCACAGAATTTATTAGTGTCCTCACTTCTTCTTATCTCCGTTCTCCTGCCACACCTGACCTATAAGTTCCCTGCCATAGATCGAGCCAACCATCTATCCCTGGAACCAAAGTTTAGAAATCAATAGACATTAGTACCAATATACATTATTAATAGATTCCCAATCTACCAAGTAATTGTTTGTCTTGGTCTCTGATTAGGTCATTATTCTCATTTTCTGTATTAAGTGTCCCAAACTTCTACCATTGTCCTAATTCCCTTAACCTACATTTTCCATGCTCATTATCTAAGTTGATCTGTTCTCTTTCTTGTCAAGATCTCCAAGTACAAATTTCCATTCTCCCAGTGTATGACTGTCTCAATATCAGCATTTACTCACATCCCCTCTTTCCTCCTTTGCCCTGAATTTTACTCCCCACCACAGACCCCTGGACAGTCTTGTTTGCAATAACCTTCATTTCCACCACCCTCAATCCATCCTACGCAGCCACTTTCCCAAATATTTTTTTTTTTAAGAGCAAATATTTCCCTACTTAAAAAGAACTCTGGATATTTATTTCATCACAAAAATATCTTCACAAACAAATTTCTTTAAAGAACAGTTTATACTTCCCATCTCTACTTTGCCCCGATCCATCATATATTTATAGTAAAACGACTTCACAGACTTCACATACATTTCTACAGTGTCTATAATGCAATAGATCATAGAGTAATCAAAACAATAAATGTCAATTTAATAATTTTTCATTTCTGCTTTACTTTGCCATGAACCATTCATAATATTAAACATCATACTTTCTAAGGTTTTGTGACACATATATAAAAATGTGTATTATAAAATATTACATATATTATATATACACTTTATATATATATATATAATGTCCCTTCTGGAGAGGGGCCTTTAAAGAACAAATATTACTTCCATGTTTAATTTGGCCATTTAAAAATTCAATCTCCATTATCCCAATTACATGTGAAATTATTATATTTTCTAAGAATAATCAATGGAAAAGAGACTTAAGGATTAAATGTGCAATTTGCTGAAGATAATTTGCATTCCATTAAAATTTCACACAAACAAAATATCTTTGCCTTATATTAACTAAAGTATCTTCTTTTTGGTTCCTTTTTTAGGAAGAAAGCCAGCTTTTAAAGGGGAAATGCACAGCTTTTTTATGTACTTTTTTAAACTTACAAACCTAAAAAGTTTAGCCCATTATTCTAGCATTTTGTAATCCTTCTAGCCAAGTCTCCAGCATATTGATTTTATAGTGAATGGCTGTGAAGCAGTTCCATTACTCATTTTACTCTTCCATGTCATAAGGGTCTACATCTCTTACTTTGCTGGAGTCTGAATTCATTTAGACATGGTCTAGCTTCTCTCAGCCTGTAGGCCCAGGACCTGAAATCACTGCATGACTGCTTCAGTAATATTTTTATAGTTCCTCATCCAGCTTAAGACAGAGAGAAAAGAAGGGTATGTCAGGGAGTTCTAAGGGGATGGCACTAGCCTATTTCGGCATGGATAAATAATGCAGGAATGGGACATTTACATTTAACCATGGAGCAGTTCAAATGGGAAAATGTTCATTTCAAAGTACATAGATTATGCAGTATTGCCCTCATCCCTAAATGCAAAACATCTCTTTCTCTCTCTGTAGTACTTTCGTATTTCACTCTGTTTAAGACAAAAACAATGTTTAACTGCCCTGTTGTACAGGCATGGGAAAAGGCTTTCAGGCACCAGTTGTTTCTCAGTAGGGAATCCCTTCACAGTAAATTGCATCACTTACTCTCATTGTGATGATTGTGGGGAATCAAAATCAAACCAAACCAGCTATGTGGACTGTTAACAGGGGAAAGTACAGAATCCAAGTGCTGGTAACTCCAAAAAATAAGCTACTATTCAAATTAAGCATGATAATATGTAAAATCTATTTCTTGTTTTTAACCCATTGGAATACATAGAATCAATGTTTCTATAATAGAAAAATTCTGAGGCAATGGCAGAATTTTTAAACAGTGAAGAACCACAAGGGAGTTTGTTTCTTTTTTCCTTACTGACATATAATCAACTCTATATTTCCGAGGCTGATTATCCAATTGTAGATTCTACTAGCCACTGATTTCTCCTCATTTTCCCTCTGGCTCCTGGCCTTTTGGACAACGCATTGCTCATTAGCAACTCCACCCAAGCTGGACAGGAGAAATAAAATGAGCTGAAACACAAACCAGTCTCTTCTGCTCCTTGTTAGGAGTTCTCATAGAAGAGGCTATGGAAACTGTTCATTAAACTGAGGCTTTTGGATTACAGGCAGATATACCAATTATCCTTGTACCTACAGCTCTCAATCCCATGGAAAATTTAGAGTTGGACACACTACCAGACACTTACACCACAACAATCTGTTTATTTCTTGTTTAGATTTTATTTCTGGCTCTCCACGCCCAGAAACTATGATATTATTTCCTAAATATCAGACTTTATGATCATCAAGTGTGAAAACTTCCTTGAAATTATTTCAAAAGTAGAGGTCTCTTCTGTCAGCAAATGAAGTAGCAGCAAAATACTCGACATCTGCTTATCCATGCTACACTAGCTCTGTCAGTAATAAATAAATTAAATCCTTGAGTTCTGCATTTAGAGCTGACTCCATGTGTCATTTTATTTCTTCATATACAACACATTAAGAAATACAGCCTGTGAAAGAAAAAAAAATGTAAGCCTCTCAGATCTTTACAATTTAATATGTTTTAATCACTCTGAATTGGATGTGGATATATTGAAACTATTTTATTGGATTATTTTTCTTCTTTGTTACATGTGAGACCTCTCAGATTTTAATTTTAATTTTAAACCTGAGGCATTATGAATAAGTGCATAGAAACTGAAACGTTATCCGTGGACCAGGTTTGAGTTTTATACACATATATATTAAACCATTATGCTGCATCATGATGTTTTAATTAAGAAGAATAAAAGAGATTTAGGAGGAATCTAAAGTGGTGTAGAGTGAGAGCAAAAGTTCAATCAAGAAAAAAAAAGAAAAAGAAAATATGTTTTCATGAACAAGAAAGACACCTAAAAACCTAATGTAGTTGCTAAGAGTCAAAAGTAGTGAAGTGACATTATAAGAGTAGCATGAATCAGGCCAGCAACACCTCTGGCCATCTCAGATGACATGGAAGGAAAAGAAAAAAGACCTAAAAATTAAAACAGATTAACAGAAGATTATTTGCTCATTCATTCAACAACCATTAATTTAAAATACAAACACTATAACTATGACAGAAAAAATCTTCCCCACTTTCAGAAAGCTCCAGAGAACAAAATGAAATGTAGTAGTCTTCTGGTGGGGGGATGATGGAATATGAAGCTCCAGGAATCAGTCATTCCACAAAAACCCCCACTTGAATTAGCAGGAACTATCTGAATCAATCACTTTGAGACTACAGAGTCTAGAGAAACACTGGGCAACATTCAGGATGGAGCAGCAGGAAGAGGCTGATAAACTGTGATAAAGACCATTAAGTTTCACCCTCCCTACAGCAGCTACCATCCCCCTTGCACAGCTCCAGGCTCAACTTGCTAGCGCCAAATTGGGACATAAAGAACCAGTATTCCAAATTCTAGGGATGATCACAGAATTTATCCTTGAACAACTAATTCAGATCACGAGAGGCTGCTCTGAGAGTGACCATTGTCCCAACATACCTAGGGAAAAGGCTGCACAAGAATCTTTACACAATACTGCCTCAAAACTAAAGAGAACAGGTAAAGAGCTACATTAACCATGCAAGTGCTGAATAAAGAAAATGCAGCTTCAAAATCCACAGAAGAAGCTCCTGATGGTCTTGCCGGCCCCGCACCCACCCCCTCCACAGCACAAGGTAGAGGCACCTTGCACTCCCATCATGGGTCTTTGATCTGTTCCAAAGGGAGCAGAGCAGCCCCTGTGTGTATACTGGAGTGCATGCATGTTAGTGCTAATCTATCCAGTGGAAAGCTGAGTGATTAAACCAGGTAAACTGTCTGGGGCCCAGGGGCCCAGGGGGCTCACAGTCTTTACTGAGGTAGAGAAGCTTCCTTGCAGACAGCTGGGACAGAGTGAGAAACAATTAAGTTGAAGTAATCTGGGGTAAAGGACCTCCTGAATTAAGTAATTACAAAGAGTACCAAGGAGAGGGAGGAATTCTGTTCCCAGGGAAGTAGAGGGTACAAAGTCCTATGGACTGTAACAGGGAATTTCTAGGGCCTCTAGTGAGCACATACCCAGGAAAAGAAGCAGGCTCCCCAACTCAGGCTTCACTCAGGCTTGGAAAGACAGAGAGGATCTTCACTTTCAGTTTACCTCAGGCTGATAAGCTTGTTAGGAGAGTTAACCTCTGAAGGAGATCACCAGCCAAAGCAGAGCAAATTTGCCAGGAACATGAAACGTGTTATTTGCCTTGTTTTTTTTGTTTTTGTTTTTGTTTTTATTTTAATTAGCTCCTGGCATTTAAGACAATCTCTCTAGTATCAATAGCTGCATACAAACTTAAGGGATAGCCCAGGAACTGAATACCAGAGTTAACACTTTAAAATATTTTTGTGTGAAACAAAAGATTACAGCACAAACAAAGAAACAGGTAATGATATTCCATCCAAGGGAACAAGATAAAAATCCATAATCCATCTACAAACAGGACCAGACTTTGGATTTATCAGACAAAGAATTTAAGATAATAATACTCAATATGCTCAAAGAGATAAAGGAAAATGTGTAGCAAGAACTAAAGGATATGAGAAACACAATGAATGTACAATGTGGGAGTCTCCTCAGAGAAATACTGGATTTGAAGGACATAATAACTGAAATAAAAAATTCTCTAGATGATGTTTCAACAGCAGACTAGAAGTGGAAGAAAAAGAATCAGTGAACTTGAAGACAACTGAAATAACTCAGGCAGAGGAACAAAGAGATAAAAGAATTAAAAAGAAATAACAGAGTTGAAACTTGTGGGAAACCATCATGCACACCAATATCTGCATTATGGGAGTCCCAGAAGAAAGAGAGAAAGGGGCAGAAGGAATATTCAAAGAAATAACTTCAGAAAACTTCCCAAATTTAATGAAAGACATGGGCATGCACAGTCAAGAATCCCAACAAACCCCAAGCAGGAAAAATTAAAATAGAACCACAACAGCCAAGGACAAGGAAAAATTTCAGAAAGAGGCAAGATGAAAGTAATGAATTATGTACAAGGGAATCCCAATAAGATCAAATGCTAATTTCTCCCTGGAAACCATGGAAGCAAGAAGTCAGTAGTATGAATATGTAAAATGCTGAAGGAAAATAATTGCCAACAAAGAATTTTATATCCAGCAAGACTTTGTTTCAAAAATGAGAGACTCGGGTGCACAGGTGGTTCAGTGGTAGAATGCTCGTCTTCCTTGCAGAAGACCCGGCTTTGATTCCCAGACATGCAACCCTCTACCTCTAAAAAAAAAAAAAAAAATGAGGGACAATAAGATTTTCCCACATAAACAAAAGCTGAGGGAATTTTTCACCATCAGTTCTTCCCTACAAGCAATGTTAAAGAAAAGGAAAAGAAAGGAAAGGCTGAATGCAAAGGACACTAGACAGTGGATTAAAGCAGAATGAAGAAATACAGACCTCCAGTAAAGATAGCCATATGGGTAACTATAAATGCCAGCACTACTGTATTGTTCATTACGAAACTCCACTTCTTATTTCACACAGGTATCAAAATGCAAATGCATAAAAGTATAATAAATTGATGGGTTTTCATAAGCAATGTACAAAGATATTATTTGTAACAAGTACAGAAAAAGGTAGGGGGATTGAGAGGTATGTGTATGCTATTGAAAATGACTGGGTATCAAGCAAATATGATTGTTATAGATTTAGGATGTTAGATTTTAACCTCATAGTAACAATGAAGTAAATACATGAAAAATATATTCAGAAAGAAATGAGAAGGATCTCAAAATGGTACAATACAAACAGGCAAATAAATATGGAAATAAGCATTAACGGAAGAACTGAGCCTCAATAAAGGTATAAGATCCATGAACAAAAAAAATGCAAAGTGGCCTAACAAAGTTGTGACGGTTTGGAAGAAGTATATTCCCTAGAAAAGCCATGTTTTAATCAAAATCCTATTTTGTAAAGGCAGAATAATCCCTATTCAATACTGTATGTTTGAATCTGTAATTAGATCATCTCCATGGAGATGTAACCCTTCAAAAGTGGTTGTTAAGATGGATAAGGGGAGATGTGTTTCCACCCATTTGGGTGGGTCTTGATTGGTTTACTGGAATCCTATAAAAGAGGAAACATTTTGGAGAATGGGAGATTCAGAGAGCAGAACGACATAGCCATGAGAAGCAGAGAGTCCATCAGTCAGCGACCTTTGTAAATGAAGAAGGAAAACGCCTACCGGGGAGCTTCGTGAAGGGGAGCCAGGAGAGGAAGCTAGCAGATGATGCCACATTCACCACATGACTCTGTTCGCGATATGCCTTCTCACTTGAAAGAGAAATCCTGAACTTCATGGGCCTCCTTGAACCAAGGTATTTCTCCCTGGATGCCTGAGATTGGACATTTCTATAGACTTGTTTTAATTGGGACATTTTCTTGGCCTTAGAACTGTAAACTAGCAACTTATTAAACTCCCCTTTTAAAAAGGCATTCCATTCCTGGTATATACTGCATTCTGGCAGCTAGCAAACCAGAACAAAAGTTCTGCATTATCTGTAGTTAGTTTAAACGTAAATGGATTAGACTCTCCAGTTAAACAGTAGAGACTGGCAGAATGGATTTTTAAAAAAAAAAAGGGAACTCCCAGTGATATGCAGTTTACAAAAGACTAACCTTAAATTCAAACCCATAAAAGGCTGAAACTGAAAGGATAGGAAAAAATAACAAAACCACAGCTTGCAAAGTTATAGCAATATCAGATAAAATAGATTTGAAGTTAAAAACTGTTACCAGGGAAATAGAGGGTCACTATATACTGATAAAGGGATCAATCCATCAAGAAGAAGAAGAATTATAAATATACATGTACCTAACAAGAGAGCACCTAAATACATGAAGCAAATATTAGCACATTTGAAGGAAGAAAAAGGCAGCTCTACATTAATAGTAGGAAATATTAATACATCACTTTCAATAATAGATAGGACATCTAGACAGAAGATCAATACAAAAATTAAAAATATGAATGATACTCTAAGCAAGCTAGCTCTAACAGACATATATAGAGCAGTTCATCCAATAGCAGTACAATACACATTCTTCCATTCTTCTCTATGCACATGGATCATTCTGCAGGATAGACCATATGGCTGAGCACAAAACATGTCTCAATAAACTCAAAAATATGGAGAACTTATGATCTATCTTCTCCGACCACAATGGAATGAAGCTACAGATCAATAATAGAGAGAGAAATGGAAAATTCACAAATGTGTGGAAATTAAACTTGTACTCTTAAGCAGCCTATGGGCCAAAGAAGAAATCACAAGGGAAATTAGAAAATCTTTTGAGGTGAA
>PVIY010049847.1:0-16496 GCA_004026745.1 Myrmecophaga tridactyla
GGGTAAAAATAAATTAAGAAAGAATGGGGGGACAAGGGGTAGAATAAATGGAGTAGAGGGAAACACTAGTGGTCAATGAGAGGGAGGGATAAGGGGTATGGTATGATTGAGTTTTTTCTTTTTTGTTTTTATTTTTTTCTGGAGTGATACAAGTGTTCTAAAAAATTATCATGGTGGTGAATACACAACTACATCATGATATTGTGAGACATTGTGCACTATGCATAGAAAGTATGTGTGTGAAGATTTCTCAATAATTTTTTTTTATTTTTAATGTAAAAAACAGACGCACTATGGGAAAAAAATGAATAAATAAGATAGAAAATTCACCCCAAAATTTTCAAATTGCAAAAATATAGAAGTATTATTAAACTTTCTAGTAATTTTAAAATGCAAAAAAGGCATATTTTATTTGAAAGTTTCCACTATTAAATCAGAAAATCTTGTTTTCGGAAAGCAAAAGACATTCTGTCGATGTCACCTTTCACTGTGATGAAGTGAAACGGGCGCTTTCAGCAATTGCCCATTGCTGAGATTTTTTTTTCTTCATAATTTTCTGCATTAAGGCAATGTTTCAAAAATAACGACTAAACATTCCTAAAATAAAGTGTTTGTATATGTATATATACATATATTGATGAACTATGTTTATCATTAGTTTGTAAAAATATAGAAACCTATTTATGTTTTAATGCATCACTGAAAAGTCAAGATACAATTTACAAAAAAAAAACTGAATAGAAGTTAAACAAAATATTTACCTCAAAGTAGTGAAATTGTGGGTGATAGTCTTATTCTACTAGCCCATCCTTTACAATTTTTCTATAACGAGCATCTACATTTAAATGAGAAAAAAATACTATTTTACATCAAGAAAAATTAATACTAAATTCCTTTATATATCTATGCACTAGGGTTACTTTCAAGAAACCTCCAACCTCCAGATGGGTCCCCTGGACCAGATAAGTCCTGAAATGCAGAGGGGCCAGCCTCTCCAGAACATCAACCAATTCCATCCCCCTATCCCATATTACCAACAGCCCCTTCCAACATGGAAAAGTTAGAACGGCCATAACCCAAACACTCCTAAACAGTAAGATAGAAAGATCAAAGATGATGGTGGAGTTATAGAGAGAAGGTAGGTTTTAACAAACGAGTATGAATGCCGAATCAGTATATTGATATTCCTTTTAATCTCCAGTATCTTAGAGCAGCTAGAAATTGTGAAATTTCTAGAGCAACTAGAAATTGTGAAATTGTAACCCATACCAAACTCTGAAATCTTTTCTACAACTAATTGTTGCAAAGTGCTTTGAAATTTATTGCTTTTTTGTTTAAATGCAATTTTTCACAAAAAAAGAAAAAAGTCAGAAAAAAAAAGAGAACCAAAAAAAATCAATAAATACAGGCATGGCTCCTAGCAATAGCCCCCAAATTCCGAACAGGAAAGAATGAACAATAGTGTACCTAGCAAAGAGCTTCTAACAGGGTGGCTTTATTCAGAAGTGTAGCTCAGGAGCTCAAAAAAATGATGAATTTTCTAAAGATTGCAAAATTGTTTTCTATGAAATAAATTACTCTCATTCAATGAAAAAAATCCTTTCATAGCACAATATGAGAATCTGTGATAAAATAAATAATAATGTGCTCTCACTGATAAATTTTCTTAATAAATATTGTACACATCAATTGGTTAGAATGAAGAACCTTGGCTTTCAGTCCTTTTTGGTTAACACTCAGTAGTAGCTTCCATTCTGTGCCAAAAAGACAGCTTAAATATAGCATTTCCTGACATCAGTGCCATACCTACCTTTATTTCTTCTGTCACTGCAGTGATAGAAAAGGGGGAGTAAAGATGGCATTGAATCAACAAAATAGACTCAGAAATCCATCAGTCTTAATGCTCAAAGGTGTCTCTGCTTCTCAGAATAACTATTTATGAGTCTTCCTCTCTAAATTTGCCTGAGCCCATTTGTGCTACATTTACATGCTCTCCTCCATTACCCCGTACAAGCATTTCATAAATTGGTTATTGTAACATACTTTCTTTATATTTGTCCAAAACATACTTAGGGTGGTCCCTCTACCAACTCCCAATTTTCTCAGATATATTACTGTGGAGCCAGTTCATCTTCTGAGAAAGCAATGCCAACAATACCACTTCTGCTGTTAACGAATCCTTGTTTTCAGTTGTTACAAGAATCTGCAGGAACTGAAGACCTATGGCAGATGTTTTACTGGCAATGGGCTAAGACATGGAACCAGTTCACTCCTCTTTTTCTCTATTTCTGACACACATTTACTTTAAACATAAATGTCTGAAATGAAAATATACAGAAAGGCGTTATAAATCTTGGCACTGGATAAATTATGCCACTCCAAAACAGTTAACTGAGAAAAAAAGTATGAAAATTATTTTCTTTGCCTTGCCATTTTTAATCCAATTTGTTAATTCCGTCTTTAAGTTTTCTTCATATTTTCTAGCAGCCAACTTTTTTTTTAATCATCCAACTTTTTAAAGACTATTTTGTTCTTAAAAAGGATGCATTCCTCTGGACACAATTTCTTGGAAAAATTTACCACAAAAATAAATTAAATTGTGCAGTCTACACACAAAAAAATGCAATGATATACTTAAATGTACATGTTTTCTTATCCAAATTGTAAATTCTTTTAGGGAAGATGCTATTGAACATCTTTTTACCTTCCTACAAATTCCAACCCACAAAACCCATTATGATGGATGAACTCTCCAATGGAAAGACCACAGACCAAAGCCAAAGAAAAGACAAAAAACTGACAGGAGAGTCCAATGAATAAATGGTGGTATACAAACCTAAAAAGAGAACTAAAATAGTGTAATGTGCCAGAAGCCAAGAGAAGGAGAAAGACTATTCCAGCTCATGAACTATAACAACAAAAAGGAATCATGAAAAGGAATGTCTAAAAGAGGAAAGAATAACTCATCATTTCAAACAATCATTTTCAATTAATTAGACAGAATTAAAGTGAACTTGACAGAATGATAATTTTTGGCATTTTCCTTAATATCATCAATTAAAGTTTGTTTCCATGAATATCTCTATTTAACTGAGTTCTGGGCAATTTTCCAAGACTTGAACATTGATATCAATAAGCTGGGTGTTTTCTTGAGTGAAAGGATGAGAGCCTAAGGGAATCCATACTTTTCCATCTATAAATAGAGAGATGGAGAGTTACAGAAATACAGAGATACAGAGATAGATAGTTTTAGTTTGCTAGGCTGATGAAGCAAATATCATGATATGAGTCAACTTCAACAATGGGAATTTATTAGCTCACAGTTCTGAGGTTGAGAAAGTGTCCAGATCATCTTGATGATACTTTCTTCCTGAAGGCTGGCTGCCAGCAGTCTGATAAGTTATCAGATCTCAGATCTGATAAGGAGTATATGATAGACTAGACAGATAAGATAGGTGATAGATAGATAGATAGATAGATAGATAGATAGATAGATAGATAGATAGATGGTGGGTAAATGAATTGGGACTTTTTACTTTTACTATTATTTCCTCTTATGTCATATCTTTTGCCTCAATTCACTCACTACTTATGAAACCTGTCGCTGAAGGGTAATAAACTAAAATATTCTACCCCTGCAAGGATATAGTTCTTACCAAAGTCTTAACCAAAAGTACCCCTAAAACCTGAAGTAGAAAAACTTCAAAAAGGCCACTAATAAGATTTCATATTATTTCCTAAACCCTTTTATACTAGAAAATAAACTAGCACTGCTCTGTGAAACTTCTCTAGCTCTCTGTTGAGAATTCTGGCAGCTGAAAAATAGGAACATGCTTTATGTGGCCACAGATTGAACTTTTTTGCAATTTTCCTTGGATACTAAAATTAAAATATATTTGGTGATGAAGACGACTTTCTGATTTAAGGGGTATCAAACCAGACAAAAAAAGGATTTATTAGTCAGAGATCGAGATAAGAGCTGGGTTGACTTCATGAAGTCCAAGACTCTTAGACAGCTTTCACCAGCCAAAGAAACTCTTCCCTAAGGGGTACTCAGTTTATTGACCAGGTCCTTTCTTAAGCCTTTTTTTGAACATATGCACTACTTTATTCCTTCCACAAATGTTTTCAGGGCTATTTATGTGCCAGGCACACTACTTATGTGATTGTTAGATTCCTTTGGCTTCAACCACCATGACTCCTGATATATTTATTCTGTGCAGAACAACTATAATGACACTCCAGAAGCATGACCTTTGAAAAAATTTAATGGTGGAGAATTTATGGCAAATGCCCTATCAAATGAAGTTAAGCAAGTATCATTACTTCAAGACCTCTCAAGTCTTTATGTTAACATGTGCTGAGACCAGCTCAGCTCAAGGGGTTGAAGAAGGCACCATGAGTCTGAAAAATAAAGACACTCACACAGAAGAGTCTTTTAAGATGAGAGCAGGGGACTCACATCTCAAAGGACATGAGCCCTGAGCGCTGGCTCAGCACCGTGTTTATTTTCTCAGTACAGCAGGGAGTGCACAGAAACAACTTTTTGTTTGTGTTTATTCTTTAACAGTACATGCAGACAGACAGAGTGCCTATTCCTTCATTATCAGGATAATGATTACGGGACAAAAAACATGTTTTTGCTCTGTCTTTACTGGAATGACAGCCAAGTGGATGCTTCTCAACCTTGGCCAACTTTAATGTTCTAAAGTTAACATTCCATCATAACCCACAGGTCTCAGGGTTCTGAGGCTGCAGATGTTTTGCAAAGCTGTTGCTTTGACTTCTTATTTTTCCCTTCATATGTGCATTCTAAATCTCAAAAAAAAAAAAGGTAAATGGCATATTGCTTTTCCCAAATTTATTTGAAGATGGAACTCTTGTTTCAAAAAATAGATACTGATAGTTCATAGGAAATTGTTCTTAATCTAATCCATTCCTGTGGGCCTGAACCCACTGTAAACAGGACGCTTTGCCAGTGTTCCTCTCAGTGAAGGCGTGGCTGGCTGCATCAGGATGAGTGACATGTTCCTGGAGGCCTTATGGAGAAGGCAACACAAAGAGAGTCATAGGAGGAGTGGAAGCAGGAAGTCCATGGACTGCAGAAGACAGAGGACATTCCCATGTGCTGGGAAAGCCACGTAGCCCAACGTTGCCATCCAGCCCACACCACGGACCCCAGAAATAAGCAAGCCTTCTAGAATCTGAAACCATGAGCCAATAAACTACTGTCATTAGCCAACTCATTGTGTGGCATCTGGCCATAGCAGCCGGGAAACTGAGACACTGTGCTAAAGGAGCCACTCCAAAAATAACACAGTGTGGAAAGAATAGAAATGGTTTGGGGCAGTGGAAAGCACTGCCCCAAATGGGTTCTAATGACTAGCTCCCTAGGGATGGTGAGTTCAGGGATTTCAGAGTTGACCAAGAAAAAGACCTGACCATGAGATGGCAGTAACACACAATAAGCTTTATTTGGGAAGATCTCGGACAAAGGTAAATGAGAGGGAAATCCCTCCCAGCAGGAGACCTTCCAGAGACAGCTCTGCAGGGTCTTCTCTCCACCCAGAAGGAGAGCAGGACAGGGGAGCTCCTGGGAAAGAGGGTGGCATAGAGGCAGCTTACGTATCTAAGTGATGTTGCCCAGCAGTGAGGTGGGGAGTCTCTGGGATAGAAAACTCTGTGGGCAGCAGCAGTTCGGGGTCTTTAGCAGATATAGAACTGGTCTCATCCTTGGCTAGCAGATATCGGGTGCAGTCTCATGGGGTATGAAAAGCAAACAGAGTCTAAATGGCTAAAAATGTGCTTATTTGGGCTATATTTAAAACAATCGGATGTATGAGAATTTGAGTTTGGCACTGGTGAGCTTTGTATAACTATCCTAGCCTTCAGTGAAGAAATAATAACATAGAATCCAATACACAGAGGGCATACTTGGCCCATTTATATTTTCACTAGTTTTGGTTTGCTCATATACAACAAGATGTGGTGGTGTGAAGTGGTCATGTCCCCCAGAAAATGCCATGTTCTTTTAATCCATTGCTGTGGGTGCAGAACTATTGCAGGAGGGACCTTTGGATTAGGTTATCTCAATTGAGGAGTTGGCCAAGGTGGGTCTTAATCCTTTCACTGGAGTCTTTTATGAGATGAAACTAAGAGAAGTTTAGAAAAAGAGCCACAGACAGGGAACCAGAGCTGAAAGAAATGAAACCCAGGAGAGAAGGACGAGCAGTGTGGTCACGTGGCGGAGGAACCCCAGACCCAGCAGCCTGACTTCAGAGCCCAGACATCGTCCTGTGGAGGCCTCGAGTCAGACGTTTTCATTGTCTGAAAACTGTACATTGTAAGTAAGTAAATTTCTGTTGCAAAAGCCAACCTATTTCTGGTATATTGCATTTCTTCAGCTTTAGCAGACCAAAACACTTGGAAACAACAATATCTACACTGTTTTTCTTCAGAATTGTGGTAAGATTCAAAAGGGTTAAATATGTCAGAGCATTCTTTTATACGATGGTATGCAACATAAATATAAAGAATCATCATTTAACATCTCTCAGGTTGGGTCTGTAAAGCTATCTAGATGGCAGCAACAATATTTAGACAAACTAATATATGCATATATTGACTTAAAAGGTGAGGATTCAGTATCTTATGAATTATATCTTGCAAATGATCAAATATTCCATAAATGAGATCCCTAAATTAAGTAACTGAAGCTCTCTAAGAATTATCAGGGTCTTTATAATGGTATGCTTCTGTCCTGCTCTCTGAACTAAAAGTGGTGTGATTTCCAAAGAGTGTCTCATTCTTTTAGAGATGCCTTATTTTCTCATTGGAAAATGGGGATAATTATCCCTATGTCACAGTCTAGTCATGAAGATTAAATAAGATAATGTATGCAATACACTATTCAAGTGCCATCTTTAAAAGCATCAAGGTGAGTGGCTGTCAGCTTACAGGTGTTTCTTTTACCCATTTATCAACTCTGCCTAAAATCAGTATATAAACTCCATGGATCGCCTCTACACAACGCCATATAAGAGAGAAGATGACGCGCAAGAGAGAAGATCATTGGTCCCCGCCCCCTTCACAATTGTATATATACCATGATGCTTTTTTTGAAAAAACAAAAAAATGCTGAACCAAAGCCATAGAGGACATGAGGCATCGATGGGGACTAAGAGGGAAGTGACAAACAGCAGTTCTTGTAGGACTTCCTGGTGCAGACAAGCTCTCAGCGAGCTGAGCAACTTTCTTTTATGGTGACAAAACTCATGGCAAAGGGTAAGTCTGTCCCCTGAGTGTCCAGGACAAGCCATGTATGGACTTCGGCTGGTCCCCATCATGGTAGGTGAAAGCCAGTGCACTCATTCTGCTCCATCCCTTCCTTTCTGGAACCATTTCCAGGACCAGTTTACAGAGGGAGCAGGTTTCCATGGTGCCCTTCCGCTCTCTTCGTTACCTCAGTTTTTCTGTTTTCTCTCACCACTCAATAATTTCAGTTAATCTGATGTACACGACACAAGGCCAGGAACAATCGGCTCATTTGGACAAATTCACTTGTTCTTATTAATGCTACTTTAGGAGTGCGAAGAGAAATCTTCCATAAATCCACACTTCACAAAGTTGACCACAGCTGTCCAAGCCTTTAAAATAAGTATGATTCTCTGCATCTGTTCCCCAGCAAGATGCAAAAGAGTAAAGACTTAAGTTGCCTCGTGAAACAGCACAACCCTTGTGGAGGTCATGGGGGGCCAGCATACACTGCGGTGGTTCAGTTGCTTTCCAGTTATTCCATTAATAGCTGCTGAGAACAGAGGCAAAACACATGGCCCAAATGACATCTCGCCAAGTACTCCAAGCCACTGTGTTCACTGCTGAGTATGGATAACCTGCCTCGAACCAAAGTACACAGAGTAAATCTTTGAAAAATTATGGAATACTGTGCAGTTAGAAATGACTAAGAACTGGGCAATGCAAGGCCATTCATGGGTAGAATTCTCACCTGCCATGCAGGAGACCAGGGTTCGATTCCCAGACCATGTACCACCAAAAAGGAAAAAAAAAATGACTAAGAACTATATGCTGAAAATGTCAGAGCACCATTAGGAAAATGTACTTTTATTATATATCTCTACTCTCAGACCGGAGTTGAGAAGCATGAGGATAGGAATGTTTCATAGCATTTGGTATGGGCTGTGCAAAGCAAAAGAAAAGCTATACAATAAAATTTACAAAATTCCATGAAATAGAATCACTTCAGTTGGGTTTTACACACCCTTGATCATCACAGCTCAAAATCCGTGAAGAGATTTCCGTTCAATCACTGACTGTGCATGCAATCCATAAATCGTTCAGTACTAATGCTACAGTTAAGGACATATTCTTTGGTGTCAACCCATCTGAATCCGCATCTGGCCGGCACTTAGCACACTTCTCTAAAAATCATGCTCGGTTGAGTATGCTGTTTTCTGTCTTTACCCCCGATGCAACAGCCTGCCTAATTACCATCATTGACACAGCCCCACAGTCTTCGAAATGCTAGCTTGGACGTACAGCAGGGCTTTCACCCACAGAAGGACACCCACCGCCTCGTCAAGTACAACATCATAACGATGTGGCTCCTTGTGACCAGTGAAGTAACTGACCCTCCTGCTTAGGAAAGGAAAGAAAATCAGGTTCTAATTTTCTACATGAATGCATTTAATTCTCACTTGTAAATGTCTTTATCAATTTAGCTGTTTAAGAACACCTAAAATGTTGACAGATCAATGTATAATAGCTAAGGATTACCCTCTCCTTCTGTTCATTTAAAATGTTTGGTTTTTTTTTAGCCCATTTACCCACAGCTAGAGTGAATCTAAGGCAAAGTTCACTGATCACCTTAGAAAAAGCTAACTCTTCAGAAGTGCCCAGCCGCCATGGTGAGTGTACTGCCAGCAGCCTAGCAGCCTTCTAGGAGAATAATGCAGGTCAAGTTCTCCTCCTTACACAGCCTTAGTGGAGGCATTGGATCCCTAGACATGATCTCCCAATTTAGACCATCAAAAGGCTTTTCTACAAATGTATTTCTACACACAGGTACCTCTGTTGCCACAGACAATACTTAGAGGTACTTTCACGTATTTTTATTGAGATATCTTCATGCACCATACAATCCTTCCAAGTATACAATCAATGGCTCACAGTATCATCGCATGGTTGTGTTTTCATCACCATAATCATTTTTAGAACATTTGCATCACTCCAGAAAAAGAAAAACTCATCTTTCTCATCCCCCTTACCCCTCCCTCTTATTGACCACTAGGGTTGCAGTCCACCCAATTTTAAGACTTACAATAGAGGTAGGTTGACTAAGACAGTGTAGTTCTGACAAGTACATAACCAGCAGAGCAAACAAACACCCATCCAGAAGAAGATCCATATACAAACACAGACAGCTGATTTGTTTCGTTTTGTTTCATTTTGTTTGCAGTATAGTTATATTATCATTATGAAAGGTCATGGCTACTGGATTCCAGTTCAACAGCTTCAGGTATTTCCTCCTGGCTGTTCTATACACTGGATACTAGACTGTAAAAAGAAATGTCTGCATTATGAGTCAGAGGCCACAGTCATTTGTTATATCCTAGTTTCTCAGTTATACCTTGTCCGTCTCGTTGGATTTTTCTCTCAATTTTCAGGGATATCTGGGCAATGACCATTTTAACTTCTTCTTACTGTAAAGGGGTGTTGACCTCATGGGGTAGAGGAGTGAAATTGGTTGATATTCTTATAGAACTGGTGCCTCTGGGTTTCAGACCTTATCTGGTAGTTTGAAATGTCTGGCTAAAGCCTGTGTAGGAGTAACATCCAGAATGACTTCTCAAATCTATTTGAGATCTTTTAGCCTTTGAAACTTTATTTTGTTCCATTTCTTTTCCCCATTTTGGTAGTTCTCAATCTCATGATGCCACGCTCATCTCTCGGAGTCCTGTCCCACATTGCCAGGGAGACCTACACCCCTGGAAGTCATGCCCCGTGGAGGGACAGGGTGGTGAATTTATTTGCAGAGTTGGCTGAGAGAGAGGGGCCACACCTGAGCAATAAAAAAGGCTCTATGGGGGTGACTCAATCATAATTTTTGCAGGCCTAGCGTCACCATTGCAGAAATAGGTTTCATTAGGGCAAGTCTGAGAGGCTGTTTCATACGAATGTGACTGGGTCATGCAGACCCAACTTTAGAGATGACCATGTGACTCAATCAAATTACCCGAATGAAAAAGTTGATGAGTTAAATAAAGTAGTACAGTCCTTAAATGGAAAAAGTCTATATTTGACTGTTGCAATAAAACGGTTTCAAATACCATTACAGAAGATTAAAAACACACATATAAAATACATGTAAAGACACAGTATTGATAACTGAAACTATTGAATTGTATTCCAGTAGCTTTTACAATGTGACCATGTGTGCCAGTTTGAAAGGGTTTATGTACGCTAGAAAAGCCATGTTTTAATCCTAATCCCATTTTGTAAAGGCAGCTGTTTCTTCTAATCCCTGTTCAGTATTGCATGTTTGAAATTGTAATTAGATTTTCTCCCTGGAGATGTGACTCAATCAATAGTGGTTGTTAAACTGGATTAGGTGGAGACGGGTCTTAATTACTTTACTGGAATCCTATAAAAGAGAACAACAAGAGAGAAAGCCAGGAGAATCTGAGAGCAGAGAACACCACAGCACCACGAAGCAGAGAGTCCACCAGCCAGTGACTTTTGGAGATGAAGGAAATCACCTCCCAGGGAACTGGAGAGGAATCTAGCAGATGACACCGTGTTCGCCATGTGCCCTTCCAGATGAGAGAGGAACCCTGAACTTCCTCAGCCTTCTTGAACCAAGGTGTCTTTCCCTGGATGCCTTAGATTGGACATTTCTATAGACTTGTTTTAATTGGGACATTTCCAGGACCTGAAAACTGTTAACTTGCAACTTACTAAATTCCCTTTTTTAAAAGCCGCTCTGTTTTGGTATATTGCATTCCAGCTGCTAGCACACTAGAATACCGTGTGATTGTGAAAACCTTGTGGCTGACACTCCTTTAACCTGTGTCTGGACAGATGAGTAAAAAAATAAGAACGAAAAATAAATAATAGGGCGGAGATAAAGGGTAGAGGGTGTTTGGGGTGTTCTTTTTCATTTTTATTTTTATTCTTACATGTATTTTTTGGAGTAATAAAAATGTTCAAAAATTGTGATGAATGCACAACTATAAGATGATACTGTGAACCACTGATTGTACACTCTGGATGATTTAATAGTATGTGAATGTATCTCAATAAAATGGCATTTTAAAAACACAGTAATGAGAAGCTCCTGAAATCACACTAAGTAAGAAAATAGCAGAATGTCTGTCATTGTTACATGTCACATGTCTGGAATAAAATCCTGGATCCTGGAATCTGGATATTTTTTCTCATCTGGTATGAAGCAATGGCCCATATATTACAGTAAAATTTAACTGGTCAAATATCTCTTGAAATGTATGCTTTATCTTCTTTTCCTTGACATAATCTATCATCTGTTAGCATTTAATATATTACTTTATTTAAAATCAACTTAAATTTAAACATTGAATAAATGTTTAATAGATATTACTGAGCACATACCATGCACAAGGCATTTTTACCATGCTTTCCAATAGTGTCATATTTAAGTAAGAAATATTTTACCACTAATAAAATATCTTTCTAGAGATAAATGAAACAGCATAAAAAAGTTTATCCTGAAATGGGAAGCTAGAAATTTATTAAAGACTATTCTTTAATCTCACTTTTAGATATCACATCAGAATTAAGAACAGGATTAATCTCTTGTTTAGAGAGTTCAAAGTGGCATCCAGAGATTATCTGATATTTAATCTCTACTTCTTGAAAGCATATGTATGAATTTTCTAATTCTAACTTAATTTCAAATTATGGCAGCTCATTTGCTAGTAAATAGTCTCAAAGTTATTATTTTATAAACTAGAATCAGAATAAGTATGTCCAGTTGATAAGTGTAAATATGCAATACTTTATGATACCTATTAATTATCTACTATGTTAAAATTGGTTAAAAGTTTCAAGTAAAGATATAATAATACAGCTTTCTCAATGCAACTGTGTGATTATGAAAACCTTGTGTCTGATGCTTTTATCTACTGTATGGACAGATGAGTAAAACATTTGGATTAAAAATAAATAAATAGGGCAGGCCACGATGGCTCAGCAGGCAAGAATGATTGCCTGCCATGCCAGAGGACCCGGATTCGATTCCCAGTGCCTGCCCATGTAAAATAAATAAATAAATAAATAAGACGGGGAACAAATGTTAAAATAAATTTAGTAGACTGAAATGCTAGTGATTAGTGAAAGGGAGGGGTAAGGGGTATGGCACATATGAACTTTTTTTAATTTTCTTTTTATTTATTTTTCTGAATTGATGCAAATGTTCTAAGAAATGATCATGATGATGAATATACAACTGTGATAAAAAAAGAATGTTCATATTGTATGTTGATTGGTTTTATTAATAGGAATTTTTAAAAAAAAGTTTCAAGTAATGAGAAATTCTAATTATCTCACCAGGGATGGAGCAAAAGAGTTAACCAAATCATTACAACCTTAATATTTAAGGCATATAGCCATAAATTGATGACCTTCCTCTTACAAAAAAACTTATCTTTCCAGGAGAAAATGGATCATCTCACCATCTGAACAACAATACTTAGATCTTTTGAAATTTTGCCTTGTTAAAGAAACAATAAAATTGATGTAAAGAGCACCGGACATAAATATTTGATTACTCATGATAATCATCAATTCAAACAATTAATCTGATTAAATCATCCATTCAATCATCCATTCAATCAGTCTGATTAAATTCATGATTTTTATTTTACTTTAGTGGCGGTTTTAAAACATAAAGGACTAAATCGCACAATCAAATAAAATTAGTACTGATCTATCCACACTTTATTATCACTTCAAATAACTTAAAAATAGCTGCATCAATGCAGGGAAGGAAATGGAACAAATTTTGCAATTCATGGAGTAAGAATCATTTAAACTCAATCCTGAACGAGCTTCCAGAGACAAATAATGCAGTAATCCACCAATTACTTGCATATGTCTTCTATTCTATATGCGGAGAGAAGAAAAAAAATATGACTTTAGGTACCTGACCAAAACATCAGTAACATTTACTAAGGCCTATGCTGACCACATATGGTATTTGTTTTTATGAAATGATCAGTGGAAACTTTCAATCATGAAAACCTCGCTGCATCTCGATCACTCTAGGCAGACTCTCCTGAGCCCCTCCATTGCCTCACGTGTACATGCGGCCTCTTTATTTTTATCCTGCTATTAACCTTTCATATAAGGTCAGGCTGTTTTGATGCCTTCTTTATTTAACACAGATTACTGAAGACCTGCTTTATGCAGATATATCCTTTGTAAAGGGGTACAAAAGAAATTTAAGGCAGAGTGTCTACATCCAGGAACTTTCAGCCTAGCTGGAGAAATAAGGGATTACTCTTGAAATAGGTAAGTAAGAAATCTAAATAATTTATAACTCAGGGCCCAAAATGAGTGATAAAGGCAGGAAGTGTTATGTGAGCTGGACTGCTTGGAAAGGTTTCATGAGAAGATGGACCATAAATCGGCCTTAGAAAACAGGTAAAATCTACTCACCTGGGAACAAGGAAGAGGATGTCTGTAGAGAGACAGTTAACTGTCCCTCCAGCATCCACTTTCTCCTCCTTCCTATCAATTCCTGTATAAAAGAGACTGTCCAATTAAAAGCCTGCATTTTGTGCTGTCCCCCGTGGTTAGGTATGGCTTTCTGACTAAGTTTGGCCTTTGAGATTTAAGCAAAATTTGTTTCTTAGAATTTCTGGGAGCCTCTTAAAATGGAGAAAATATATCTTGGACAGAACATATTTTTCCACGTCTATTCTGGAATGTGGCCATAACGGCTGGCGTGCCAGCAGTCAACGTCATCCATGAGGAAATCTTAAGAACAGTGGAGCATGCTGCTACAAGGAGCCTGAGTTCCAGGCAACATTATGACAACTAATGACCCTGTGAAGTTGTCATAACCACAAAGGACTGCCCTTATCTGGACCTCTTCTGCATGAGAGAAATAATCTCTCCTTGATAAACCATTTTTTATTCTTATCTCTGTTAATTGTAGCAAACAACAATTTCTAACTCACGAAACATATGGATAAGGAAAAGCAGATAAACTGAAACTTAGAGTAGGGAATGAGCATGAGGGCTTTGCTTTGCCCTCATCAATCAGTGGGAGTGGATACTGGATAAAAGGTAGCTGAGTGAGGAGATCCTCCAGTCATCACTAGGACGTCTCGAGGAAGACCTGTCAGTTTGGAGATGTAATGGCACATGCTAATTTCACCTAGCTCAAAGTGGCATATCTCTACCCAGGCCCATTTTTCTCTTATTTTTTCCTTTTAGTTATCTCTTCCACATTTCAGTTTTCAAGAAAATGATGAGTAAAAGCAAAGACTGTGTGAGTTATATGAGGAAATAATACCTGAAAATAGTATGCACACACCAGTTTTGCTACATCTTTGGCTAAAATGATCCTCTGCTAGGACACGGAACCACGGAAATGCCAGGCAGGACTGGGAATTCCAGACAGGCAGGACCCAGCTCTACACAGCCGGCCCCTGTCAAACCAAGGCTTGGCCGTGATCGCGTTCCAGTACCTAAGCCCTCCACCCCCAGCTGCTATTGGGCATCAATCAGGGAGTTCGGATAGCAACTCGCTTCCCTTGCTCCATTCAAGAACGAGGAAGGAGCTGACGTTTTACCCTACCTGCACACAGATTTGTCTGCTGTAGTTTCAACAATGCTAGAAGAGGACGTGAGATCCCTAGGGCAGAGGAAAAGGACCTCCTTCTTCATGGCACAGCAGGCAGTATGAGCTTCATCATGCTTCTGTTCCCCGATCCCCTGTGTTCTATCAGGGGAGATACAAAGACCAGGCAAAGGGTGCCCACAAAGGGGGGTTGCATCACAGCCAAGGTATCCTGAGTTTAGAAAGCCCAAATCTTTTCAAAAGGGCTCCAAGCAAACCTGCCTCTTTTCCCTCCAGGGAGACATTGTCTTCATCATACTGGAAAAGATAACCTTCAATATACCTCACTATCTACAATCCCACCCTTGACTCTGATAAGAGATACAATCCCTATCTTCCGAGGTGATTCACTATACAAGCATCCTGGAAAACACAGATGAAACGAAAGTTATCAGTTCCTCAGTCTTAAGGCATGCAGAAACCTGAGAGAGCCGTAGAGTCTTCTTCCAGCAGCCACTTCAGGTCTCAGGTGTGATAAGAGTATCCCCGCTTTGATAAGCCCTGCTGCTGCGGCTGAGCTGCTCTCACTTACTAGGGCCCTAACCTCTGTCCGGCTTTATGAAGAGTCCCTTCATTACACTCTGTTTGATTTCTTTCCGACGGTGCAAAGTTTTTCCTTCTGTGACCCCGTCTTCATCTCTGCTTTTCTACTTTCTCATTAGTGAAAGAGGAAGACTATTAACTACTTGAGGGAGTTGATTGGGGGATAAAATGAGATAATATATATAAAACTTTTCTCACAGTGATGCAGTCAATAGATCTGCTAACATTCTTAATATTTTTGTCATTACTCTACCCACATAATATAGAATCACATACCTGCATCACAGCAGAGTTCTTTCCATGCTTTAAAGCAAGCAACTAAACACAAATTTAACTGAATTTCAACTACCGTTTCAACTGAAAATTTAACTGAATTATTTATACATGACATCAAGTGCTCTTCCAATTTATTTTTTCCAGTATTTAAATTCCCTTTAATCTCTTCTTCAAATAAGTGACAAAATCACCACCCCTTTGTTATTCTTTCTGTTCTTTGAGAATTATCTTCTTTTTCTTTCTTGTAATTGTTGGGGGTTCAGCATGCTCCTCAATAAGGAAGAGAAACATCATGAAATAAGGGGAAGTATTCCAAGGAGACATTTTATTAGTGAGAGGCAGCATTTTTCATGCATTAGCTGAAGACTTTGAGCATCGACTGATTCTTGAACAGGCACATTTTCAGTGTCCTTTTCTTAAAATTAAAGCCTTTGCTCAATGCAGGCCTACTGAAACTTCAGTACAGTAGTAAATGGGTTCTCACTGCAGAAAAGTTTCTAGATTTTTGAGTGGGTTACATTAGAAGCAAAAGTGTAAATCAAAATGACATGGGGCCCCCGTTCTTTCACAGCCCGTGCACTGCTGCCTGCGTTGTGACTCTAAACACCAGTCCTATTCCATCCTTCCCCAGCCACCCCACTCACCTAACCCTACTTATCTTCCATCCTTCCCCAGCCACCCCACTCACCTAACCCTACTTATCTTCCATCCTTCCCCAGCCACCCCACTCACCTAACCCTACTTATCTTCCATCCTTCCCCAGCCACCCCACTCA
>PVIY010049848.1:0-16509 GCA_004026745.1 Myrmecophaga tridactyla
GTTCATTCATGGAAAGGGGATGCCCTGTGCAGTGCTGACTATCAGGAACGTGGATGGTCAGGCGTGGACTGGACTGGACGTTTCCACTTGCCAGCAATCATCCCCAATCACAGACTTGCCCTTTTTCGCAAATCTGTGCACTCGAAAGTTATCATCGTCAGCTTTTTGATCCTCCTCAAACAAGGCTTTTTGAAGCAGGCCATCTGTTTCTGGGAGAGAGGAGCGCTCTAAGTTTGTAGGCAAGGCATGGGGGTCAGGGAACAACTCATCTGAGCAATGAGTGTATTGAGACATTTTCTAAGTGACTGAATCTTGTTCGGTTTTAAATAAAGCAACACTTGGGTGATGTACATAGGTTCAGCAGCAGCAACAACAGCAGTCTGGGCGAAGCAGGGTAGAGAACTGGGCCGCTTGTCACGGGCAAACCCAAGGCTCATGTAATTGGTATAAAGCACCCTTACAATTTTAATGGGCTCGGAAGGGTGTATGAGAAGCATGGGGATAGAGCGTGGCTGAGATCCATAGTGCTCAATAGAATGCTGGCTCCTGTGTAATTTAGGGGACCAGTAAGTGACAAGAAGCAGGAAAATGGATCTTCATGGGAAGATACCTCAATTCAGCCATGTCTTTGACTTCCCCCTTCTCACTGGAAGCTCTTGGTCTCTAGTCTCATAATCTAGTCAGGCAGGACACGGATAAAAGCAGAGAAAAATGAAGCCAGTCCAAACTAAAGAAGAAGTAAAAAAGGCAAAATCTAGCTGTCTCATTCAGTACTCTGAACCAGTGGATTTCAAACATTTTTAACCTGTACTCCATCGTTAAATTGTTTTTGAGAATATCTCTCTAATATATGCATATTGATCTATATTATACTCATGATCTACTGCAAATCCATATATCAAATATTAGTAAAATTTTTCATTTTTAAGGTGAAAAATATCTCCTTGGACTCTCAAGGATCATCTCGCACACATCCCTCTTTGGAAAACTGTTCTAAATACTCAATTGGGTTCAGCCAACGAGGAGGTGGGCACAGGGACAGAAAGTAATCATTTCTTGCTTTTACAAGTCTGAAGAGGAAAGCGATATTTAAAAAGATCTCCAGATCTGGTTGGTAGGTATCTGTGGTGATATGGAGCTGTGTGTTCCCAGAAAAACATGTTCGTAAACTTAATCCATTCCTGTGGTTGTGAACCTGTTGTAAACAGGACTTTTTGATGAAGTTGCTTCAGATAAGTAGGTGTGGCCCACCTCAGTCAGGATGGGGTCTTAATCCTATGACCTGAGTCCTTTATAAATGGAATGAAATTCAGAAAGACAGAGAAAGTCACTGACGGAGGAGCAGCAAGAGGTTGAAATTAATGGAACCTGAAAGAGAAGGGAAAGGGCTGCCAGGTGTCTTCCCATGCGACAAAGGAGCCAAGGATCACCAGCAGCCAGCCCAAGAGTGCCAGTCTTCAGGGAGAAAGCACTACGCTGATGATGTGCTGATCTGAATTTTCTCTCAGCCTCAAAACCATAAGCAAACAATTTCCCATTGTTGCAGCTGGACCACTGTAAGGCATTTGCTTGAGTAGCCTAGGAAACTAAAGCACTATCTTACATCAGCATCCTCCAAATTCCATTTATCCAAACGTAGGGAAGTGAGGGCAAACTTCATTGGTTGCAGCCCTCACAAACTAATTCAAACCAGGCAGGGCTAGGTATTACTTACATCACTGTGCTATGTATTAAGGAGAAAGGGTTTGTTAAATAACTACAGTGGAGAAAGTGGAGGAAGAAAGGGATGCTTAATTGCTGGAAGGGAAAAGATTCTTTTCAGGCTCCATTTACATCCAAGCAATCCATCGACCATTTACAAGCACGTTTTTATCCAGACATTAAAGCAGGCAACTGCCCTTGCTGGAAACCATCCAAAACTGCTTATCTTTTACCTTCCATAATTGCAGACCTTTTCCTGATCCAACCTGGCCTCATGCCTAATGCATTTGCATTGCTTTTTCTGTCCCCAGTTGTAGCCCCTGGAGTTCCTCATGACACCCATGTGGACACACACAGCCAAAGCAGAGAGTAGATCTTTTGTTTAACCACCTGGGGAGGAAGATGCTGTCTGGCCTCTTGGGTCCGAATTTGCTCTGTTGAACATCAGCACTGCTGAGCCCCTGTGGATGGGATCCAATTCTAACAAGAACCTTGTTTCATCCCTTGCATTTGAAATATTCCAGAAAGGAAGACTGTCATGGGAAGGGAATGGGGGAAGTTGTAAAATTAGCCAACACTTTTTAAAAATAGACAGTCCATACCAAAATTGTGACTTTCCATTTCAAATCAAGCATTCATTGGGTCCACCATTAGCCAAGCGTGGGGCCCGAGCTAATAAAGCAGTCTCAGGTGGGAAGTTTTAGGCTTGAGGGCCATCACTTGCCTAATTTCTGAGGCTCTGATTCATTCTCCATGCAATGTCTTAGCACCTCCAAGCTAATGCAAGGAGCAGGACCACAGCCGGGGAGGCTCCCTTAGTCGTGTGCACACAGCCCGGTGTCACATGTCACTTCTCTGCATTAACATTCTATCTGGGTCCTTGCCTCACACTCAACAAGTTTATTGCAAACTGTAAATAAGGAGGTGAAGGACAGGGAGGTGTGCCAAGGAAGGGTTTCTTCTCACATGTGATACACTGTGTCAAAAATCATTTTTAATAACACGATCTGAAGAGACTCAGCCAAGATGTCGGATGTGCTGTCATTTCTCTCCCGATGAAGAATCCTGCTAGTGGGAGGTGACTGATATTCCAATGCTTCAAAAATGCGTCTTTCTAAAAATGTAGATTAAACTTTCAAAAATAGCTTCGATGTTCCTCCAGCTCTCCTTCTCTAGCACCTCACTCCCCCCACTTCCCCCAGCTTGAAAATCCCAAGCCAGGAATTTATATTTGGTTCAAATTTGCTTGGCACACCAAGGCTAAATGCAGCTTAAGCACCAATCTTGCTACCAAAACCACGTACTCGTAAATGTATGAAACTATAATGGAATGGAAATCAGCTCTTTCACTGTTGATTTACACAGATCACTCCACAGGTAAGTACAACTTTTGATAGGCATTAATTCATTCCCAAAGATCTTTATGTCAACTGATGTATACCTTTCATTCATGTAAACATTTAAGGAGTTCCCATGAAGCATTTAAGTATAGCAGGACTTACAAAGCTGATTAAGGCTTAGACCTTTGTTTCAAAGAACTTACACTTGTTCTCAGTCAAGAATCTTATGAGCCAGGAGATGTGTTGCTACTACACTGACTAAATTTACTGAGAAAATAAAACTATCATAATCTGAAGCCCAGGTTGTGTATATCTACAAATGCATCTGTACTAGCTCTTTAGCAAGTAGAACTTGTTATTCCTGCAATGGGAATGGAGCTGACCTTGGAGGGCTGACTCCATTCATCTATCCACCCTCCCACCCATCCAAAAATGAATCACAGTACAGGCTCCACAGGGCGGGGACTTATGTCTTTTTATATATACATTTACATATGAATGGTCTCTCCGTCCTTTGTAAAGCCTCAAGCCTCCCCCTGCTTGCAGGAGGTACAATGCCAAAGCCTCATTTCTACTTGGAATAAAGCCACTCTTCATTTCCATCTCCTTAACTAGAAAATGGGGGTAATATTAGCTTCTTCACTAGATTCCTGTGAGGAGTCAATGAGATAATGTGTGAAAGGGACTTAACACTCAGTGCCTGGCAGCCCAAAAGCCACTGGCAAATGCTGCAGGCCTTCTCCTCTTTCAGAGACAGGGATCCTTCACTGAGCAGAGAAGGAGAGAAGGACGTTCTGAGAGTTTAAAGACCAGGCCTCCATCTTGGATTTTTACTGTCATCGCATGACTCTCAGTGGGCCACTAGTGCTTCTAAGCCCTGATTTCTATGTGAAAATATTTTTTGAACTGAAAACTAATAGAAAAATGTAAACTAAGACTATAAAGGGAGCAAGGCATAGGATTATTTTATTCAAAGCTCCTCTCCTTTGACAAGCAGAGGCTTGAACAGTGGCATGAAAACTTTTAAGGGAAAAACTGACCTCTGAGAGCCTAATTAGAAGAAAGATAATCTCCCAGGAAGGCATGTTTTTTTTGTTTTGTTTTTTTTGCTCCAAGGCTGAATATAGGTCAAAAGAAAAAAAAAGAACTGCTGGGCTATGCATTCATGTATCTTATAATTAAATGTTTCAAGGAAGATGTGGCCCAACTGGCATATCACTAAATGGAAATATGCTCCCCCACAGCCTTATCTCCTTTGGCTGGGAAATCACGCTGGCTTTCCATGAGTGCAATTTTCCTTCAGGTTTGGTGAGCAAAAGGCCCTCTAGGCTGGCCTGCCCGAAGGACTGAGGGGTCTGAGAATAAAGACAGGGCTGCTTGCGATATTTCCCATAAAGTAGCAAGCTGAAATTTTATCATTTTCACTTTACCAGAATGTTCGCTCACTACACAGCCTCAGGTTTACTCTTCATATCTCAAGGCAAGGAAAAGGGAAGGGGGGTGGGTAAGATGTTTTTATTTTTGTCAGACTGCTGCTTATCTGCCTGAGTCACAGCAACTAAGGCAATGAATTTATAAATTCTCCCACACTAGTCTTATCAACCATGAGCAACATGTAGCCATATGGGATGGCGCATTTTCTACGGGGTCTGAACAAAAGCCCTGCAGCCCCGGGTTGCTGGGTGGGACTGGGGAATCCCACACAGGACGCTCCATGAGCAGGAGACTCAGGCTAGGGGAGGCTCAGGCTAAGGAAGTCCCCAACTCTTGGATCAAGTCCGAGCCCCCCACGGTTGGGGGCTGCAGTCTTCTCGTGGGCAGGGGTCCCAGGACCTTGGCCCTTTTACTCCAGTTCTCTGAGCGCTCCGTTCTCCTGAGATTGTCACATTGTGCTGCCAGCACCACTTCCCTTGCTCCATGCTCTTCCTCACTTCTATTTAGACCAAAGTGGGGTCTCAGCTCTGCCTTTAATTTCTGTGAGTCAAGAAGGTCACAGTAAGAGCTTTTAATCGTTCGTTCATTCATTTATTCATCCAACCAAATCTCTAGTGAGCATCTATCTCGAGGCAGAATTTTTATAAGTATTTGGGATGCATCAATAAGCAAAATAAAAATACCTGCCCATAACAGAACTTAGATGCTAGCAGAGGGAAATATTAGACAGTAAGCATAACATGTACATTATAAAGCATATTGTTTGCTAGAAGATAAGCGTTGTGGCAAAAAAACAAAAAGCAGAACACACACACACACACACACCCTTCCCCCACAAGACCCAGAGCTTAGTAAGTGGGATCAAGGGTGAGCAGAGGCGCGGTGGGGGGTGGGCTGCAATTTTTAACATTAAGGTAGAGCAGCACTGAGAAGGCAGCATCTGAATAAAGAATTACAGCTGGACCCTTGGATATCAGGAAGAGGGGCGTACTTAGTGCAGGGAACTGCAAAGACCCTGAAATGGTCTGGCATGCCTGAGTAACTGCAGAGGGGCTTTTTCCTTACGACTCAGGGGAATACAAAGGGAATTTACAGGAGACAGTAACGTGCCTGGAACTCTTCTAGCCAAGGCAGCTCTCGGAACTCATGCCAGGGGCCTCCTCATGGATTACCCTACTGCAGTGCTTTTTAAACATCAGGCCTCAACCAAGCAGTAAGTAGAGAAACAAACATAATGGGGTGAGGGCCAGCAAAAGATAAAAAGAAACTGAAAAGTATCAGAGTGCTGCATGTGGAAAGTATACACCCAGCTATATACTGGATCGTGATGTAAAAATTATTTCTTATTGTGAGTGGGGGTCAAGATAGCTTGAAAGCTACTGACCCAGAGATTCCCTTCTACTGAGCTCTGGACCTGCCTCCACGGGGCAGGGCCTCAGTCTCAGCACTCGGGAGCAGCTGCCTTCCAGGAATTTAGATTCATTATAATCCAAGTTCAAAAAGTGAGATCCCCGAGAGAGGAAGATGTGTCCTCACCTGTCAGCCATCGCCTGTCTCAGGAATGACTGAAATCGAGACACTCCACTCCCTTCAAAAGACGACACCCTGCTGTCTGCCCGAGAGTGTGTCCTTACCCAATGGCCCCAACGGGTCCTGTTCCACCGGAAGTTATGGCAAAGCAGAGATATGCACCATCAACCGGGCTCCTCTTCCTTATCGTGACCTCTATCTCATAGGATAGAGTTTAACTCATGGACAGTTGGTGGAAAAGTAACTCCTTAGCCTAACCAATGTTCCCCTGTTCTCCCAGCCAAGAACCCTGTGGCTCATCTGGGACTTTAAAAAATGACAACTGCATAAAAAGGGGGGGGAAAATCAACGAAAGCGCAACACAACTGCTCACAGGCTGCAATGTGGGAAACTCTTCAGTCAATTCCCCACAATTTGTTTTCTTTTCTGACAAAACCAAGTTCGTCTGGCAGCTCCCAGAGGTCTTGCTTTATCTGTACAACTCATTTCTGGTTTTTGTTAATAATCCTGCACTAAGAAGAAAATTCTGAATGTTCCGTTTAAAGGTAAGAAGGGGCAGAAGTGGGGGGTTGGGGTTCTATGTGAAGGCTTTTGGGGGTGCAGTTAGTTCTGTGCAAAATTCAGACACCCCATCAGCCCCTGAGAACACTACCAAGGGCATTCTGAGCTGGGCTCTGTCTTTCCAGCCGGAGACCAACAGATTGCTCTTAACAGAATTTTTTTAAATTGCCTAAAATTGTTACTTCTATTCCAGCTTGAAAATTACAGTCCTTGTTCTACTTTCCAACCTCCCCTCAGAGTTCCTCGGAGCCCCTGAGGAGATCTGTACTGACGAAACATCAACAACAAAACCTGAATGTACTTTGCACGGAGAAAAATATCTGCAGCCTTTCAACCAGATCCAAAGAGGGGGTGGCCGACACACGCTCTCCCCGGAAAGATTCAGACTCTCTCCTTTTGCAACAAGATAAAAAAAATTACCAACACGATTTATGTTGCCTTCCCTAAATGTTACAAATCAAAGGCTAAAAATCTCTGAGATGTTATCCTGCTGAAGATGACGAATGCTGACCTTCCTCCTCTGCCACTCTCTCCCTGCGGTGTGGGAGGGGGAGTGGAGCCCGGGCGCCTGGTGAGCAGTCATTGTTTCCAGATAATGCCAGGCTGGCACTGGGGTGTGAGTGTTGAGACCGTATTTTCTTAGCTTATCTCCCCCCAAGAGCAGGCTTTGTGCATGTAGGTAAACAAACAAAACCCAATCTGTGGTAGGTAAACAAACAAAACCCAATCTGTGCTTATTTATGTAAGTCTCTGGAAAGCTGCTGCCGACTGCAATGAGAAAGAGATGCCTTGGGAAGACCCAACCTCCTGCAGCCCAAGCTAAGGATGACAAATGAGTGGCGTTGTTCTGAGCTGGCCTGGACTGCCTGTTCCCTGCCCTGACAAGGCCCCTACCCTGCTGGGCAGAGCTGGGGGTATTAAGGAACCTGGGTCTTGTGTCTGTGGCAGTAATGTGCATGTACAAGCTGCCCTGAGGCTGGGGACAGTGGCACCCTATAGAGATAACTGACAGCTTCTGATTCAATCTTGGAGCCCCAACTAGGACTGCAAATTACAGGGGTGCTTTTTTTTTTTCCATCCCTTTAAGTGCTTGGCATTCATTCGATGAGGTGACATGATCTCCACTCAAGAAATTCTTCTGGCTGCACGTGGGATTGACGAGGCCCCATCCCAGACCAGCCACATTCAGGATCTCTGGGGGTGGCCGTGGCACGAATATGGTAAAAACAGCTCCCAGGATGAGTCTAGCATGCAACCAGATTGAGAACTGCTAAGAAATGGAGAGCCAGAAAGCCTAAGTCACATATATGAAGTCGCACAGCTGGTTTAATAAGAACGTGTTCTTCCAGATCAAGGTTCTTTCTATGAGCTCAGGACACTGGGCTGCCTCCTGGCCACGCAGTCAGGCTCGGAACCTTGAAGCGGGTCAGGAGGCGGGCCCAAGACACTGGAGGACCTAGACCAGACCCCAACAGAGCACTTATGTGATAGGAACAGCCCTCTCCACTATTTCCCATTAAACTTTTTTTTTTGACTGAGTATCTACTATGAACCAGGCATTTTGGGGAATTCAGGGGTAAACCAAAGGTCCCTGCTCTCTTCTAAGATGATGGACAACTATGCTCTTTTACTATGCCAAATACTTTCCAATCCCTCATTCTCTCATTTAATCTTTTCCAGAAATCATGTAAGGTAGGTACTATTGTGCCCATTTTACAGGGGAAAAAACTGTAGGCTCAGGAACATTGGGCAATTTGCCCAGGGTCACACAGAACTAGAAAGTGATACTAGTCTCAAAGTACGAAATTTCAGGGCCAGACTGGGGAAAAAACAGGCAAAAATAAAGTGGGAAGTGGGTGCAAGGGTAGTTCAGTGGTAGAATTCTAGCCTGCCATGTGAGAGACCCGGGTTCAATTCTAGACACATGCATGTCCCCAAAGCAAACAAACAAACAAAACTTCAACAAATGGTGCTGCAATAACAGGATTCTCACACGGAAAAAGAATGAAATGTGACCCCGCCATACAGCCTACAAAAATAAATAAATAAATAAAATAGAAAATAAATAAAGTGGGGAGTAGAGGTAAAAGTCAACAAAATCACCACTTAACTTGGCCACAACAAAACAAAGTTTCTATTTACAATTCTTCAAACAAAATAGGAAGAAAATCAAATGATTTAGAATTCCTAGTGCTGTTCTGGAGCATAACTTCAAAAGAACCAAACAAAGAATGAATGTCACCAAAAGGACACGGTGCTGAGTGGCTGAATCATATCCACGCAATGCCAAGAACAGGCTGAAAAAAGAACACTTGACAGTGTGTGCTCAGGGTTTTTAACAACATCTGAAAACGTTTCTAGATCAGCAGATTTCTTAGGCCGCCATGACCCACTCTGGGGAGTCTGGCAGCCACTGATTAATTCCTGATCAACGAGAAGCCAGATGAAGGCAAATAAACCACTCTGACCTGGAAGAGCTATAGGTGTGGGGGCCATCCGTGGTTGTAAGGTCAAAGGCCACCCCTTCCCCAGCAGAGGTCATCATACTAAGGGAGTGGGGGGGAGGCCATGGGGGAAATATGGAGCAGACCCAGGAAGAGGAAAAACAGAAGGGAGAGAGATGCCCAAGGACAGAGGACTTAGCCTGGAGATGTGATTAACTCCGAGGAGGGAGGCTTTATGCTCTGTAGCTGGGAGTGCAGGGGTGGCTGCAGGGCTCACCCAGTGATCTGTTTGCCCACGATGGAAAATGCTGTGCAAATGAGGCTGCCATTAAGATGAACATGGATGTCCTTCCGTCACAGGTTCCAAGACAAATTAAACAATAGAAATTGGCTGGTGAGATGTGGAGCAGATTCCCAACTAGCTGATCTGCCTGACTGCAGCCAGAGCTTCTGGAATGGGTTGGTGTAGGGGGTCAACTGGGGAAAGGGGGAAGATAATGGATTCTTTGGTCGTTTAAGTTCAGGAAATACTAGTTAGACATTAAACAGGTTTCTTTTTAGTAAGACTTCTTTGAACCACTGATGTGATTTCCAAGAATGAGTCAGTGTCCCAAATTCAGGTGACCACAGGTAGAATGCCTTGTAGATTTAGGGTTCCAAGGAAAGTAAAAAAAATAACAAATATTTCTTTGGTTCAAAGGGAACCAACCAGGCCTGAGTGCAATGGGTCAAGTCATCTCTTGGACACTAGTGGTGGGTCACCATTCACCCAATCTGTTCACCCTCAGCTTTGGGGACACTAGTGGTGATGGAAGAAGGGCACATTCAGACTTCCAGGAAGATGGCTGAATACAGTAGCTCCAGATTAGCCCTTCTCCACAGAAAAGTTAGAGGAGGGACAGGAGGGCAACTGAGGCAGCGATTTGGGAGTGCGGCTGACCTGGGAGAGCCTCCTGTACCACACAGGGCGGCCCTGGTTGCAGAGGCGGAGGAACTGAGAACCAGAAAGATGGAGCCTGATACAGAGGTGCGGAGCCCACGGGATTGCACAGACAGGAGCCAGGGACTAGGAAGTAAGCCAGGCCACATTTCCTTGGGTGTGCTACCCTCACCAGCACAGCCCCGTGATCAGTGACTCACCCCAAACCCCATGCACCCGAAACTTGTCACCTGCTCCCATTTCCCGCACTTCAGGTGCCCCCACCCCACCGACCCCCAGTGCACATACTGCCCCCCACCCCCACCCCAAGTGCAGCCCAACCCACCTCTCCTGTACCCCTCCCGAGCACTACCTCCCTCACACTGTTCTCTGCAGGCTGCTGCCAGTGCATAAAGGCTGAGGGCACTAACCTCCATACCCAGGCTACCCCTGTACCCCTGCCCATAGTGTCGCACGGCCTCACCCCATGCCCCTCCCCCCAGCTCTGCACATCAGTTTATGGCACTCCCAGGCCCATGCATGCATATGAGCCCCCAATCACATCGTTCAGCTCTGGGAACCGCACTTTACAGTTGTCCTAGAACCGTGTATGCTCACGGCCCTCAGCCTCACTTCCCAGCTCTGAGAAAGTGCTGACCTGAGCAGCTGGGTCACATCTGCTCCCAGTCCACAAAGGCATAACATCAATCTGCTGACACAGCTCTACGCACGTGCACAATGGGCCCTGTGCCTTAGACCAGCCCACCTGCACAGCTACATCCTTCCTGGGTACCCATGTTCACAAGCATCAGCCTACCATCCCCAATCTGCGCCCATACCTGCCCTGAAACATATCACCGCACTGAGTGCCCCACCCCGTGCCCTGCTCCGTGCTGTACAACCATCCTGCAAACACAAGGCCTTAGACTACTGAAAGAAATCAACTTCCAAAGTAAATCAATCAAAATATTTACATGCTACAAAGATAGCAGAAGATCACTAAGCATATCACAATGCAGACAGATATAGCCCTGCCTAATGAACAAATTAAAACACCAAAGGAGACACAGAAGTTGGAACAACTAATCAAAGATGTTCATATAACTCTACTTAGTAAAATAAGTGGGATAGCAAATGACATAAAGGAGATCAAGAAGACAGTAGAAGAGCATAGAGGAATTTGAAAGAATTAATAGAAAAATAGCAGATACCACAGAGATTAAAGGCTGTTGGCATACTAGAGGCATACAACACCAGATTTGAAGAGACAGAAGGAAGAATAAGTGATATAGAGAACAGGATAACTGATTTTGAAGACTCAAAACAACAAATGGCAAAAAAAAAAAAGATGAAAAAAACTGAATTGGATTCCAGGGAAATGACAGAGAAAACAAAGCACACAATGTAAGAATCACTGATGCCCCAGAATGAGAAGAGAGCAATAAAGGGCTAGGATGAGTAGTTGAGGATATAATGGGTGAAAACTTCCCAACCCTCATAAAGGACATAAATATACAAGTCAAAGAATCCCAACAAACTCCAAACAGAATAAATCCAAATAGGCCTTCCCCAAGGCACATACTAATCAGTCTGTTAAATGTCGAAGAGAAGCAGAAAATCATGAAAGCAGCAAGAGAAATACAATCTACTACGTACAAGGGAAACCAAATAACACTGAGTTCAGACTACTCAACTAGCACCCTGGAGGCAAGAAGGCAGTGGTATGATTTATTCAAGATCCTGAGAAAGACTTCCAGCCAAGAATTCTGTACCCCGCCAAACTGTCCTTCAAAACTGAGGGAGAGATGAAAGTTTTCACAGGCAAAGCAGTCCTGAAAGAATTTGTCAACGAGAGACTGGCCCTAACAGAAATACTAAAAGGAGTTCCGCTGGCTGAAAAAAAGGACAGGAGAGGAGGGTCTGGCTGAGGGCATGGAATTGAAAAGTACCACTAAGGGTGATTTAAAGAATACAAAGAGAAAGATGGAAAAGAATATATAGATCTGACAAATAAAATAAAAATGATAAGATGGTGGATTCAAGAAATGCCTTTTCAGTAATAACGTTAAATGTTAACCGTCTAAACTTCCCAATTAAAAAATATAGATTGGCAGAATGGATTAAGAAACATAATCCAGCTATATGCTGTTTACAAGAGACTCAATTTAGAGACAAGGATACAAATAGATTGAAAGTGAAAGGATGGAAATTTTCCATGCACGTTGTAACCAAAAGAAAGCCGGAGTAGCTATACTAATATAGGGCAAAATAGACTTTAAATGTAAAGAGGTCTTAAGAGACAAAGAAGGATACTATATAATAATTAAATGGTCAATTCATCAAGAAGATATAACAATCATAAATGTTTATGCTCCCAATCAAGGAGCTCCAAAGTAAATGAGACAGACATTGGCAAAACTGAAAGAAGTGATAGATGTTTCAACAATAGAGGAGACTTCAATACACCACTCTCCTCTATAGAGAACAACGAGACAGATGATCAATAAGGAAATAGAGAAGTTAATTAACTTGATACATGAATTAGACCTAACAAACATAATTAGGTCTTTACACTCCAAAATACAAGGATATACATTCTTCTCTAATGCTCTCATGGAACATCCTCCAGGATAGATTATATGCTGGGGCACAAAATGGGTCTCTATAAATTCAAAAACACTGAAATTATTCACAGCACTTTCACTGATCACAGTGGGATGAAGCTGGATCTCAATAACCACCAAAGAACGAGAACATTCATGAATATACTGAGATCAAATAACACACTCTTAAACAACCAGTGGGTCAAAGAAGAAATTGCTATAGAAATCATTAGCTATCTGGAGATGAATGAAAATGAGAATACAACTTATCAGAACTTATGGGATGCAACAACTGAGAGGGAAATTTATTGCCCTAAATGCCTATATTAAAAGACAAGAAGGGGAGCAGGCCACGGTGGCTCAGTGGCAGAGTTCTCGCCTGCCATGCTGGAGACCCAGGTTCGATTCCCGGTGCCTGCCCATGCAAAAAAAAAAAATAAATAAATAAATAAATAAATAAATAAATAAATAAATAAATAAATAAATAAAAAGAAAGAGCAAAAATTGAGGACTTAACAGCACACACCTGGAGGAACTTGAGAAAGAACAGCAAACTAACCCCAAAGCAAACAAAAGAAGAGAAATAACAAAGATTAGAGGAGAGATAAATGAATGTGAGAACAAAAGAACAATAGAAAGAATCAATAAAACCAAAAGTTGGTTCTTTGAGAAAAATCAATAAAATTGATGAGCTACTAGCAAGACTGACAAAGAATAAAAGAGAGAGGATGCAAATAAACAAAATCAGAAATGAGAAGGGGTGCATTACCACAGACCCTGAAGAAAGAAAAGAAATCATAAGAGGATACTATGAACAACTATACGCCAACAAACTAGACAACTCAGATGAAATGGACAAATTCCTGGAGACACACAAACAAGCTACACTGACTTAGGAAGAAACAGAAGATCTCAACAAACCAATCACAAGTAAAGAGATTCAATGAGTCATCAAAAATCTTCCTACAAAGAAAAGCCCAGGGCCAGATGGCTTCACAGAGAAATTTAATCAAATGTTCCAAAAAGAACTAACACCAATCCCACTCAAACCTTTCCAAAAAATTGAGTAAAAAGGAACTCTACTTAACCCATTTTATGAAGCTAACATTTTAATACCAAAACTGGGTAAAGATGCTATAAGAAAGGAAAACAACAGGCCAATCTCTCTAATGAACATAGATGCAAAAATTCTCAATAAAATATTAGCAAGTTGAATCCAACAACACAGTAAGAGAATTACACACCATGACCAAGTGCGGTTTATACCAGGAATGCAAGGATGGTTCAACGCAAGAAAATCAATTAATGTAATATAGCACATTAACAAATCAAAAGAGAAAAATCACATGAACACATCAATTGATGCTGAAAAAACATTTGACAAAATTTAGCATCCTTTTCTGATAAAAACATGCCAAAAGACAGGAATCAAAGGTAATTACCTCAATATGATAAAAGGAATATATGAAAAACCGATAGCCAGCATCATACTGAATGGAGACTGAAAGCTTTCCTCCTAAGAGCAGGAACAAGACAAGATGACCACTGTCACCACTATTATTTAACACTGTACTAGAAGTTCTAGCTAAAGCAATCATGCAGGACAAAGAAATAAAAGGCATCCATAGTGGAAAGGAAAAAGTAAAACTCTCATTATTTTCAGATGATATGACACTATACTTGGAAGATCCTGAGAAATCTACAGCAAAGTTACTTTAACTTAATAAACAACTTCAGCAAGGTGGCAGGATATTAAATAAATGTGCAAAAATCTGTAACATTTCTATACACAAGCAACGACCTACCTGAGGAGTCAGTTAAGGAAAAAATTACATGCAAAATTGCAATTAAAAGAATCAAGTACTTAGGAATGAACTAAACTAGGAATGTAAAGGACTTGTACACAGAAAACTACATAACATTGCTAAAAGAAATCAAAGGACATTTAAATAGGTGGAAAGACATTCCCTGCTCATGGATAGAAAGTTAAATATAGTTAAGATGTCAATTCTACCCAAACTGATCTACGGATTCAACACAGTACCAATCAAAATTCCAAAACCTACTTTGAAGATTTGGAAAAACTAACTATCAAATTCATCTGGAAGGGAAAGAGACCCCAAATACCTAAAAAGCATCCTAAAAAAGAAGAACAAAGTGGGAGGATTAACACTCCCTGACTTTAAAACCTATTATAAAGCCACAGTGGTCAAAACAGCATGGCATTGGCACAAAGACAGAAGCATTGACCAATGGAATTGAATCGAGAGTGCAGAAATAGACCGCCAAATCAATGGTCAACTGATTTTTGACAAGGCTCCCAAATCCTCTGAACTGGGACAAATAGTCTTTTCAATAACTGGGCATGGACGAACTGGATATCAATAGCCAAAAGAATGAAAGAGGACCCCTATCTTATACCCTACACAAAAATTAATGCAAAGTGGATTAAACCCTAAATATAAGAGCTAGCACCATAAAGCTTCTAGAAGAAAATATAGGGAAATATCTTCAAGACCTAGTAATAAGGAGGTAGCTTCCTAAACTTTATATCCAAAGCACAAGCAACAACAACAAAAAAACAGACAAATGGGAATTCTTCAAAATCAAATGCTTCTGCACTTCAAAAGACTTTGTCAAAAAGGTGAAGAGGCAGCCAACTCAATGGGAGAAAATATTTGGAAATCACATATTGGATGAAGGTCTGATTTCCTGTATGTATGAAGGAATCATAGCTCAACAACAAAAGAACAAACAACCCAATTATAGAATGGGCTAAAGATATGAATAGGCATTTTTCTGAAGAGCAAATACAGATATCTCAGAAGTACATGAAGAGATGCTCATTCCCATTGGCTATAAGGGAAATGCAAATCAAGACTACAATAAGATACCACCTCACACCTATAAGAATGGCTGCTATTAAACAAACAGGAAACTATAAATGTTGGAGAGGATGTGGAGAAACTGGGACACTTATGCACTGCTGGTGCAAATGTATAATGGTGCAGCCACTATGGAAGACTGTTTGGCGGTTCTTTAGTGTATTAGTCAGGGTTCTCTAGAGAAACAGATTCAGCAGGAAATATTTGTAGATATAAAATTTATGAAAATGTATACCGTGAGAACAGAGTCCAAATTCCATAGGGCAGGCTGTGAAGTTGACTACTCCAATGGAGGGTCTGGAAGAACTCCACAGGAGAGGCTCACTGGCTGAAGCAGAAAGAGAGCCTGTCTCTTCTGAATCCTCCTTAAAAGGCTTCCAGTGATTAGATTAAGCATCACTCATTGCAGAAGATACTCCCCTTGGCTGATTACAAATGGAATCAGCTGTGGATGCAGCCAATGTGATCATAATTTAATTCTATGAAATGTCCTCATAGGAACAGACAGGCCAACACTTGTCCAACCAGACAAATGGGTACTACCACCTGGCCAAGTTGACACATGAACCTAATCATTGACACTTAGGAAACTAAATATCGAGTTGCCCTATGACCCAGCAATAGCACTACTTGGTATATACCCAGAAGAGCTGAAAGCAATGACACAAACAGACATTTGCACACTGATGTTTCTAGCAGCATGTGTTAGTTAGAGTCAGTTGTCAACTTGGCCAGGTGAGCATACCTAGTCTTGTTGCTGCGGACATAAGCCAATGGTACGTGAACCTCATTTGTTGCTAATTACATCTGCAGTCAGCTAGGAGGCGTGTCTGCTGCAATGAGTGACGTTTGACTTAATTGGCTGGTGCTTAAATGAGAGAATGCAACTTAGTACAGCCTAAGCAGCTTGGCATTCCTCATCTCAGCACTTGCAGCTCAGCCCAGGCCTTTGGAGATGGAGAAAGAAGTCACCCCAGGGAAAGTTGTTGGAACCCAAGGGCCTGGAGAGAAGACCAGCAGAGACCATCCTGTGCCTTCCACGTAAGAAAGAGCCTCAGTGGAAAGTTAGCTGCCTTTCCTCTGAAGAACTAA
>PVIY010049849.1:0-16510 GCA_004026745.1 Myrmecophaga tridactyla
TTCATTCTGGAGATTGCTTTCACTTCTTTTACCTAGGATTTTCTTGCTGGATGAATTTTTTGTCTATCTGTTCTTTGACATCCAGTTCAGCTTTTTCTGGACCTCTAGCTTAGGTTTTGTTTAACATAGGAGAATTTTTCAGTTCTTGTTTTCTTGTTTCTTGCCCTGCCTGTATGGTGCCTTCCCCCCTCCTCACTCCCCCCGACCCCCGCACCCTTAGGAGGGTCTACTTAGTTATTATAGACTGCAGCCGGATTTTCCCAGACCAAACTGGCCTCCTATCAGGAGGAAAGAGTCACCTGTGTCGGTTTTCCCTGAGGGTGAGACCCAGCAGGTTGGAAGACTTTCCTGTGAAGTCTCTGGGCTCTATTTTTCTTATCTTGCCCAGTATGTGGTGCTTGTCTGCCTGCAAGTCCCACCAGCATAAGATGATGCGGTACCTTTAACTTTGGCAGACTCTCTCTGCTGGGGGCATGGTGGAGACAGAGGAGAGGTTGTAGGCTGGTTTTAATGGCTTCAAATTACCAAGCCCTGGTGTCTGAATTCCTTGAGGGAGGGATTCCATATGAGTTGGGCTTCACCCCCCACCCCCACCCCAAGAAGGCACAGGCTCGAGACAAGCCCTCAAATGAGCTTGTTTCTGCCTATGCCTGGGGCAGTTGCAACCTGAGAAGCCCTGCCATTGTATCCAAAGGCAGTCAAGCCTTTGTAGAAACACAGCCATAAAAACCTCTGTTTCCTTTTTTTTTTTTCTTTTTCTGCCAGTCCTGCCTCCTTGGCCCCTGGGCAAAAATGAGCGACCTTCGCTTTACCAGGTTCACCTGAGCTGGGGACCTATTTTTAGTAGTCAGAATTTGTTAATTAATTCCACAATTGGCGTTTGGTTGGGCTCAGCCCCTGCTGCTGGTAAAGTCTCTTTCCTTTCCCCTCTGGGAAGCAGCCTGTGGGGGAGGGGCGCCAGCCACCGCAGCTTGGGGAACTCACAGTTCTGGGGGGGCTCGCAGCCGGTCCAGCTGGTCCAGACTGGGGTACGCTGTGTGTCTGGTCACTGATGTGGCCCCAGGAGCTGTTCTGTACTGTTTCTGGTACTGTTTCTGGTTATTTACTAGTTGTTCTGGAGGACGAACTAAAACGCGCACATTGCTAAGCCACCATCTCAGCCTGGAAGTGACCTCTATCAGTATTCTTAAAACCATTTGTTGTGGTAATTCTGTATCTTAGATACTGCACTGGTTTGAATCTATTATATATCCCAGAAAAGCTGTGTTCTTTAATCTTCATTCAGTATTGCTGAGTGGAAGTTTTTTTATTGTGTCCATGGAGCTGTGACCCACCCAATTGTGGGTGGTAACTTTTTATTAAATGGTTTCCATAGAGATGAGTTTCCACCCATTCAAGGTGGGGTTGCTTACTGGAGCCCTTTAAGAGGGAACCATTTTGAAAAAAGCTTTATAGCTACCAGAACCTACAGAACCCATGAAGCCAGAGTCCATTGGAGATGCATAAAGAAAATGCCCCTGGGGAGCTTCATGAAACAAAGCCGGGAGAGAAAGCTAGCAGACATTGCCATGTGCCCTCCCAACTGAGAGAGAAACCCTGAACTTCATCAGCCTTTCTTGGGTAAAGGTAACCTCTTGTTGGTGCATTAATTTGTCATTTTCATGGCCTTACAACTGTAAACTTGCAACTTAATAAATTCCCTTTTTTAAAAGCCATTCCAGTTCTGGTATATTGCATTCTGGCAGCTTGCAAAGTAACACAAATGCTATGAAATAATCAGAAATAAGGAAAAAAGTATTAGTTTAATTGTGCTAATAATTACTGCCGTTATTAAAAATCACACTTTCATATAATTCCTTCAGAAATGAGAAAATCCTAATGGTATAATGTCAAGTGAAAGGGAGGATGTTTATGTAAATAAGCACTCTGTGTTTACTTAGTACCTGACACATAGTATTGACAATCAACACAGATTCGTCAATTGACCATCCCTCTACTCTCCTTCCCCCTGGATTTGTGGGGATAATAGTAATATCTGCTGCCTCCTATGTGCCAGGTATGATATAATATGATATAATATAATGTGACCTAATTATATTAGAATATATTGTACCATATATTTCGTCAGTGTAAAGACACACTATTTTATATTTCACCACCACAGAAACTGAGCTGTGTCTACAATAAACAGTGTACCATAGTTTGACGGCTATTAGTAACACACAAAGAAATGATGTGTCTTATAATCAACTGTGCCTTAGATTCAGTGAAATACTTTATATGCATTAAGTGGGAAAAACTGAAAGGAAATACATCAAAATCTCAACAGCATGTATTTGTCTGGGGGGTTGTCTCTGTTCTATGGGTGACTTATTTTCCTTTTTTCCTCAAAGAGCAGTTTGTCATCCAGTGAGATGAAGCTTCACACTGCCCAGTGTTATGCCACAGGATTTTGGTACATTTCCTCTTGTTATCATTTAGCTCATTATTTGCCCTAATTCATTTATTGTCCACCTTCCCTGTTGGGCTGTAACTGCGAGAAGTCAGAGATTCCGTTTACTTTGTAAAACACTACACTCTGCTTAGTGCCTGACACATAGAATTGACCATCAATGCTGATTCATTGACTGACCAGCCCTCTCCTCTCCTTCCTCCTGGATTTGTGGGGATAATAGTAATATCTGTTGCCTCCTATGTGCCAGGTTCTGCTATGATGGCTTATGAATTATCACAGCTCACAGTGGCCTTATGAGACAGGCACTGTTATGTCTCCATCCTACAGATTGGAAAACTGAGCACAAAGCAGGGCATTCGCTAGTGACAAGTGGCAACGCTAGGAGTCCCATGTGGGCAGTGTGGCATCACACTCTGCTTTCCACCAGCTTTCCGGGACTTTGCCCTTAGAGGTGTCATTTGGGCTGGGGCACATGCATCAACTAGATATTGCTGCTGGACTGAATGAGACCCCAGGAGGTTAAAAACTGGCCTGAAGGGAGAGGGGTGCAAGGGTAGTTCATTGGTAGAATTCTCACCTGCCACGAGAGAGACCCGGGTTCAATTCCTGGCCTATGCACTTCCAAAAAACAAACAAACAAAAGAAAGAAAAAACAAACAAAAATCCAACAAATTGTGTTGCAATAATGGGATACTCACATGGAAAAATAATGAAATATGACCCCTAGCATGCAGCATATAAAAACAAACAAACAAACAAAAAAACTGGCCTGAGACTACACAAGGAAGTTCATCAAAAGCATGGGTGATGGGAAAAGGCTGGTTGTGGATAGGGCATGACATCCCCCTCCCCTCCACTGCCTTCCATTTCTTCTCTTATTTTTTAATGTGCTTTTATTGAGATATGTTCACATACCGTATAATCATCCAAAGTGTATGATCAGTGGTTCACAGTATCCCTCCCCTCCATTTTTATTGTCTTTTTCCTCCTGAACCTTTTTTCCCCATTTTCCTTGTCTTTGTAGTTTTGTCTTCCCATAAAACTTAAAAACTTTATATGGTGTGATTTTCCCTAGAAAAAGCTATATACAGCTATGGGATTCTTTGTGGAAGAAAGGAAATGCCTAGATATGGATTGTGGTGAAGGCATGGCTATGGGATTATACTGGAACCATTGATTTTTTACTTAGGTTGGATTGTATGATGTGTGAATAAAACTGTTTAAAAATGAGCAGAGAAAAAAATGCTGGAGAAAATGTGGAGAGATGTATCTATTCACTGTTGGTAGAGAAGCTGGGAGGTGCAGCCCCTCTAGAGGGCAGCGTGGTGGCTCCACAGGAGGCTAGAGGTGGGGTTGCCATATGATCCTGCAACCCCATTGCTAGGCATATACTTGGAGGAACTGAGACTTGGAGGAACATTTGGACACGAATGCACATTTGCTCACTGGTGTTTATGGCATCACTGTTCTTGATTTGCAATGGATGGAGGTGGCCTAAGGGTACATTGACTGAGTAATGAAAGGGGGAACTGTGGTGTATACATAGAATGGACTACTGAGCGACTATAAGAAAGAATGAAGTTGTGAGTCATGCAACTAGGTGAATGAAACTTGAGGACAGTATGTTGAATGAAATAAATCAGAAACAAAAAGACAAATATTATCATGCCTCACTTATGTGGATAACTATAGTATAGAAACTTGGAGAATTGAAATTGAGAGCATAGACTATGAAGTTACAGCCGACTATAAAGGATCCTAGTTTGTAGGCTCTTACAGCAGTCACATCTATTCTGCAGTTGTAATTGTTATTTCTAAATTCTGAGATGCTGAGCTATTTGTGTATAACCTGGTCATTCCCTGGACTTTGGGTGTGACACCTGAGACTCAGAGTTAGAGTTCTGAAGCTGTGAAAGTCAGCATTACCTCATACAGCAACTGTTCAAAAAGTTGAAAAAGGAGCAGATTGCAACTAGAGATATGAGTGAAGCTGATCTGGATAGGGTTAAGGTAAATCAGAATACAGGGTAGAGGATGATATGGCCTATATTTTAAAACTTCAACTTCTGTGTGAGACCAAAGGAAGAGATGTTTATTTGGTGCAAAATTTATATTTTTGGTAGGATATTAATTTAACTTGCATGGTCAGTTTTATTTGCACACCATAATTACATGAAATCTTGAATAGGAAGTGAGATCATGTTGGTTTGTACACATTAGTGTCATGTCCTGATATATCCCAAGGTAATTTGGGCAGAGAGAAAAAAGTATTTGCAGGTTCGGGAAGGTGACAGAATAGGATAGATGGAGTTCAACCCTGCTCCAAGGAGCAACTAGAGAAGGGAAGGGAGGGCGACTGAGACGGCGATTCCAGGGTTTTGGTGACCTAGGAGAGTTTTCTGCACCACATATGGAGGCCCTGGTTGCAGAAGCTGAGGAACTGAGAAGCAGAGAACCAGAGACTGTCCAGCTGGTGCAAACAGCCTAATGCAGAAGCCCTGGAGCCCTCAGGAGGGCACAGATGGGGAGAGAGGGACTAGAAAGTAAGCCAAGCCCCATTTCTCAAATGCACTGCCTTTACTGGTGCAGCTTTGCGACCACAACTCATCCCACACCCCACGCACCTGAGTCCCATCACCCACACCCCTTCCCTGCACTCCAAGTGCTGCCACCCTACCAACCCCTCACATGCCAGCACATAAAGACTGTGGGTGCTTATCTCCATATCCAGGCTACACCCGCCTTAGCCCAAACAGTGATGTGACCCCACCCTCCCTGCCCTGAACCCTGCACATGTGTACATCAGTTTATGGCCCTCTCAGATCTGCGCATGCACTTGGCCTCCAGCCATGCCTTCCAGCTCTGAGCAAGCACTGACCCTCATAGCCAGGCCACATCCGCCCCCAGCCCACACAGGCGATTGCCAACCTGCTGCCCAGAGCTCCTCGCATGTGCACAAAGGGCCTCGTGCCCTAGACCAGCTCACACCAGGGCCGCCCCCCCCAGACCCATGCACCCACACAGTCACATCCTCTCCACTGCTGGGCACCAGCGTAGCATCCCCAACCTGCGCCTGTACTTGCGCTGCAATGCATTACTGCACTGTTGTGTCCCGCTCTGCGCCCTGCACCCTGCTCCACATCCGTCCCACAAATGCAAAGCTTTAGACAACTGAAGGAAATCAAATTCCAAAGTAAACCAGTCATGGTATTTACATACCGCCAAGAGAGCAGCAGATCACTAAGCATATCATGATGCAGACAGATACAGCCCAGCCTGATGACCAAATTAAAACACCAAAAGAGACACAGACATTGGATCAACTAGTCAAAGATGTTCATATAACTCTACTAAATAAAATAAATGGGGTGGCTAATGACATAAAGGAGATTAAGAAGACTCTAGATAAGCATAAAGAGGAATTTGAAAGAATAAATACAAAAGTAGCAGATATCACAGAGATTAATTAATTTTAATTTCTCGGTTGTTTGGGATCCTAAGGCATGCAAAGTCTCAGGGAGGAGGGTCCACAAAGGAACCGGGGTTGTCTTATGGCATCCAGTTAAACCAGAGCTGGAATGCCTCTGGGTCATCTACATCAGGGGCAGAAGTCATCATTTGGACGGCCACCACGCCCGTGTCCACCACCTCTTCTCCTACCACCACATTCTGGGTGGCCAAGGTCTCCAAAACTGATCTCTAGCTGGGACGTTATATCATTTGCAGGCTTCCAGAGATGACGGTCCGTAACCAGATTTCAGTATGAGCCTCTTCACTCTTTGACCTATGAAGAACAAATCCCTTCATTTGGTTTTTGGAGATTAAATTCTCCTTTTGTCCAGACCTTATTTTGAATAGCCTTCCACTCATCCAGTGTCATCTCTTTTGGACCTTCTTCCTTTACCTCTTCAACTTTATTCTCCTTATTTTCCGTGTCTGCCACTGGATGTTCTTCACCTTCAGATGTTTCCTCAGTCACATCTGTTTGCTCCAAGTCAATGAATTTGTCTTTGACAGTTCTCCAGTTGTGAGATCTCCCACCTCCACATTTGTCCTCGTGCTTCAGGCCACTGTAATGTGAAAAGGAAGCTCTGTCACTTCCGCTATGCCTATCAAATTCACGTTTGCCATGAGAATCCAACCCATCTCCTTGGCCCATTCCACCTCCACGGTCTCTTCAAAGACCACCAGGGCCTGGGAAAGGCTGCTCAATCAGCACTCGATCAACTGAAAATTCTCCTCCCTCACCCTTTTCTTCAAGTGTCTTTGCAAATCATCGTCCACGAGGTGGTCACCTTTCTCCTCTCCTACCAATTATTTTCCCTTCGCCCTGAAATTATAGAACAGGTCCTCTTACTGGTAGGTACCAAGAACCCAAGTGCCATGGGCGGCTGCACCTGTCTTTCTTGTCAACTACGCCACTGGTGGGGGACAGCGGTCTTTCTGGGCCTCCTTACTCAGCTGTTTGCCGTATTGGAGTAGGTCTGGGCTGCGGCGTGAGTTGCGCTCTTGGCCGCAGGGTCCCCAAAGCTGCCCCCCACTGGCTTTTTTTTTCTTGTTTTCTGCTGCCTTCAGCACCTCGAAGGGATCTGATTAGTTGTCAAATAACTGATTGAACCGGTTCCTTACCACACAGCCGAAAAGTGGCCAGGCATGAGGGGGCGGGGTTGTAGCGGGCCGCGCCTAGCCAAGCGTGCCTGCTTTGGCTCTTCCCACAAGCTCCCAGGAGAGCTTGCCTTGGTTTCTGAGTTTGTGATTAACGTCTGTCTCTCCTATCAGCTTTTAAGATCCCTGAGGCGAGAACAGTTGTTTGCTTGTTTTCTTATACTTAACCGTCTACTTCCAGCATCCAGCGAAATGCCTGACACATAGCAGGAGCCATGTAATTTTTGCTATATGGAAGAGGTCTTGGAGAGGGGAGGAAATCGCAAACCCTCTGGGAACCCGCGTGCTGTGCACTCGTGTGGGGGTTCCCCTCGACCTTGAACCTCATCTTCTGTCCTGGCCTGGAGGCTTCAGTTCCCTGCCAAGCCCATCTTGCCATCTGTCTTCCCTGGTATTGTGCCAGAGGGACACAAGAGACTGGAGCCAGTGTGGCACAGGGCGGTGAAATTAACATTACACTAAAAAGGTATTCAATCCTTTTTATCACTCTTATTCAACTGTCCCCATACTCAGACTTCAGCCTAACCCATTTTCACAACGTTCCTTCAGTGATCTAGAAGTTTATTCTACCTCCTAGGAATGCAGGCAAGCATCTGTGGGATGCATGGGCTATCCAGGAGTGCTCATAATTTGGTGGGGTTTTTTTTGGACAGATATTACAAATATTCTTTTTTTAAATATATTTTTATTGTAAACAACAAACAAACAAACATTCTTGACATGGTTACAATCAGTGACTCATAATATGATCACATAGTTGTGTATTCATTACCATGATCATTTTTTGAACATTTGCATCTCTCCAGCAAATTAAATAAAAAAGAAAAGAGAAAAAACTCACACTTGCCAAACCCCGTACCCCTCCCTCTCATTGACCACTAATATTTCAATCTCTTCAATTTATTTAAACCTTTATTCCCCCTATTATTTGTTTATTTCTTATCCATGTTCTTTCCTCATCTGTCCAGACTGTAGATAAAAGGAGCACCAAACCCAAGGTTTTCACAATCACACAGTCATATTGCAAAAGCTATATCATTATATCACCATCTTCAAGAGACATGGCTACTGGAACACAGCTCTACAGTTTCAGGCACTTCCCTCTAGCCACTCTAATACACCATAAACTAAAAAAGGGATATCTATATAATGTGTAAGAATAACTTCCAGGATAACCTCTCGATTCAGTTTGAAATCTCTCAGCCACTGACACCTTATTTTGTCTCATTTGTCTCTTTCCCCTTTTGGTCAAGAAGGTGTTCTCAATCCCTTGATGCCAAGTCCCAGCAATTCCTAGGATTTCTGTCCCACGTTGCCAGAGAGGTTTACACTTTGGGAATTGTCCCACACAGTGGGGGTGGGGGGGAGCAGTGAGTTTGCTTGCCATGTTGGCTGAGAGAGTGAGAGGCCACAACAAATATTCATTTAACATATTTTATATATTTAGTGAAGTACTTGAGAAATAGATTTTTAGTTAGTAAACATTTCATGCAGAATTTTTTCTTCTTAAAATGAATTTATTTTCATGGGAAGAAGCAGCCCCAATGTTCTGAAAAAGCTTTTGCCGCACACTTTTTCATAGTGTTTACTCTGTCTTCAGTTTTCCTATGTGACCTAGACCATTTCTTGGGAGGCTCATAAAAGAGTTTAGAATCTAAGCGGTCAACAGCTGGTAATCAGCAGAGAGGGAAACATCTTCTGGGCTCAACATTTCAGCCAATGGTGATGGCAGCCTTTTAGCTATATGTCTGCAAGTGTAGTGAGAAAAAGGGAAAATTGACATGAAAGGAGTTTGAAGAATGCCCACTTGGGGGAGCTGTCAGCTTAGGTGGAAGTGTGACTGGTTTTCTCAGCTACCAGACGTTGAAATGATGTTTCAGTGACTTTTAAAAACTGATGTCCTAGACCACTTCCTAACTCCTTCGAAACACAGATCACAGTGACAGTTTGACAATATGTAGCATTATTGTTGTCTCTTTTACCCACAAGACTGTAAGCTTCACGGAAGCACTGAATGCCAGGGTTCCCAGAGACGCTGCTTGAGTCCTCTTCTTCTCTAACTTAGTTATCATAGAAGTCATCTAGCGAGCTTCTTAAAAATGGCTTTTTGGTACCCTTCCCAGTTCCAAATCAGTTGTTGAGGGGTAGAGGTATGTATTAGTGAACTATTGCCACATAAGCCACCCCCACACTTAGTGGTTTTAAAGAACAACACTTATTATCTTGGACAGTTTCTGTGGATGAAGGATTGGCTTCTGTGGGTTTCTGGCATGGGGTCTTTCGTGACATAGCTGCTAAATGTCAGCTGGGATTGTGTTTATCTGGCAGCTTGACAAGGGTTGGGGGATCCACTTCTGAGGGTTCCAGGAATAGTATGGGATGGGAAGGGTGTGCTGGACTGGCTCAGTTATATTCCACCAGTGGTGCTGTTTGGGAATGGCGGATTTTTAGATGCCGGTCCTTTCACTGGGTGCACCCATGCTGGTGTCTTCTGACTGCAGCTCCCCCAAAGCACACAGCCTCTCTCCTCCAGCAGGTGTAGCCCTCTGTCCACAAGCTGCCATGGTTCCTTGCTCTACTTGGTCACTTTGTCCTTCCGGGCCACTCTTCTGGGCTGTGTCCCTTTTGAGATGGCTCCCTCACAGATGGCTCATATCTAGCCAGTGGGGAAAGCATGAGCTTCTGCTGCCCTTTCCTTCCCCTCCTCTGTGAGGGGCAGGGAAGGGGGAAATACCACAGCATTTCAGCAGCTTTATCCCAAGACATTGTCTTCTACCATTTTAATCTCTCCACTGTCATAGACAGGAGGTGGGTGTTCGTGGATTCTGGCAACAGCTTTTTAGCCTCTTGATGGATCCTGCATGAATGATCACTTTGCTCAAAGGGGTGGAATGTGGGTTCTTGGTACCTACCATGTTCTTGGCCTTTGGGCATCGGTACAAAAGTTGACACACCACATCCCATTCTCGCATGCTCCAACTCAAAAGCCTTCCTAAACGTTTCATGTCTCCATGCTCCAACTCTGAAGCCTTTCTAAACACCAGACGCCAGTACCTGGGAGGCTGTGGGCCCTCTCCCCTTGGGGATGCTGAAAGCAACTTGAACATGATGTGTCAGAGCTCAGCATCCATCCCTGAGAGCCAAAATCCCCTCCTGCCTTTTTTTGCTTGTGTCGTGGCATTCAGCTCTGGAAGCTTGTGTTATCCTTGACCCCTCTTCCTCTACCTCCTCCATCCATCCACTGACCAGTCCTGCTAATTTTGCTTCCTAATTTTTCCTTGTATGTCTCCTTTACTGACTTTGCCAACCACTCTCTCAGCACTGCCTTGGCTCAGCCCTTCATTAACCTCTTCCTTATCCTGAACTGGCTAATTCTTTCTAGACCTGGAGTAGCCATCCACTCCAGGATGAAATCCCATCCCTTTGCCCAAAGGATGGATTGGGTGAGGTACCTCTCCTCTGCTCCTACAATTTCCTGTGCCATCACTGGACACCTCATGTACCCAGTCCATCCTTCTGCCCATATTTTATTCCAGCTATTGCTGGGGCCACCAACTTTGAGCAGATGTAAGCTGACCACATTTGCCTTAATACTCCTCAGCTCTCATTTTCTCATTTTCTGTCTCTAGATTTGTCTGACATTGAGGTTGGGGATGTCTAAAGGAACAAGTTGGGCACTTGTCTGGGAGGACCAGTGGGTCAGCATTCCAAGAGGCAATCCTTGATCATTGGGGGGTAGGATCTGATAGATCAACGTTTGCCTTTTCTGTCCTTCAGGCAGTGATACAAGGCATATGCCTCATGGCCCCTCTGAGAATCTGCAGTGGAACCAAGTCCCACTTGTCTGGAACTCCCTCCAGCTTGATAAAGCACCTAGTGTTGGCTTTCCCTCCCATCCTGTTCACGTTTCCCAGGCTCGTAGTACCTGCCTTTGCTCCCTAGGACACTTCCCCAATTAAACTAGCTGCCTGCAATTCCTTATCCCAGGCTTTGCTTTCTCAGGCAGAAGCCAACCTATCTTTACTCTGCTACTGCCTTTACCAAATTAAAAATATGATAATTATTTATGTCTGTTTCCTCCAGTTGACTGCAAAGTCATTAAAGACAGTGACTGTGCCCCAGTTATCACCCAGGTAGTTTGTAAAAAATGCTGGTTAAATGAATGGCTCAGAAGCAGAAAGAACGTGGTATGTTTAGGAAGAGTAACTTAAGTGTATTGGGGGAATATTATGTTCAAATGTGCTTTTCATGTATTATCTCATTTAACTCTATAACAATGCTAAAAAAAGTAAAATAAGAAAAATAAAATAAATAAATACCACAATTTTATGTGGCTGATCCTATTATTATCACCAGTTTTTTTTTTTTTTTTTTTTTTTTTTTACAAAATAATGACTGGCTTTATATGACTAGTATTATCCACAGCTGAGGTTTGAAAGTATAGTTCCTTAACAAGTTTTAACTTTTCCTGGGTTTCACAATTGCTTCGGTTTTGTTTTCTTTCTGTTTTTATTCTACACATCAATTCACCTCCAAAGTCTTTGTAAGTCTAAAACCTGAAAACATTTTATTTGTGCATTCAAATGCATAACGCACTCTTAATTTTTCTTTTGGGGCCATCGTGCCTGAACTCTCCACGTTTAAGCATTTCATGTTGTCTTCATGCTATTCTTCCCCATTCCCTCCCTATTTGTATATATATACTACTTTAGACTTTGTGGCTATCCTTTAAATAATAAAATGTCTTTTTCCCCTTCAACAACACACAGTACCTCTTAACTTCTCACTTTAAAAAGACACCACCATCATTCCATTCGCCTTTTCTCCTCACCCTTCAATACCTCCATTTGTCAACCATCCTTTTTTACATTATCAAAGCCATATTTTCCCCATTTTGTCAATGAGGAAACAAGCTTAGGGAGGCTAGGTGACTTTTCCAGAGTTATACAGATAATGGAAAGAAAAGTCGGGATTTTGTAGTTCTGATCTGTCTGATTCCAGAGATTGGTCTTTTTTCAATTTTGTTATTGGGGAGCTATGGAAGCTTGTTATTATGGAGCATGAAGTGCCAGCAGGGGAAAGCATGGAGATGAGGTTGTCCTGGATGGCAGGGATTGGATTATGCAGGAACTTTTCTAGTGATTTTTATCCTGCAGGCAATGGACAAACTTTAAAGTCAGCTTAAAACATTTTCTCATTGTAAGCTTTTCCAAATTTCCCTGCATTTTCAAAACTATGACGCAGTTTGAAGAATAGGCACAAGGGGGCAGGTGTTGGCAACCGATGGGAAAACTGGTCCTGGGTAACCAGTGTGTGAAAGTTGATTCAATTTCCTTTTCCTAGTGGGGCCTCCGCTCAGCTCTCTGAGTAAATCTAAGATCGATAAGTCACTTCCAGCATTGGAGAGCTGCTGCTGTTCATTCTGTGTTTTCCCGTCCTTTCTCCTCTCCTCCCGCCTTCCCCCCTTCCTCATGTATACCTCCTTCAGTGAAGTGGAAAAGTCAGGTTAAAAAAAGTTACTAGACACTGCTTAAAGATCACTAAGTTTGCAACATCTTGAAAGCCCAATCCACAAACAAATAAACAAACCACATACACAAAGAGAACACAACGGCGACAAACAGCAATAGATTAGATCGTCAGAACCCTTTCCCTAGCCCTTTTCCCTAGGGAAAATGTTCTGTCCCCTGTCACAGTAAGCCAGCTGTCCTTGTGAAAATTCCACCTCCGCCACACACTTAGGAAATGTGTGATTCCAATTCAGACTCGACTAATATTTATCGGATACTGACTGCTTTAGACTTGTGCCAGGAGACAGACTTGGTACCAGATTTCACACTAATTTTTTGAGGTAAGTAGGAGTCTCCTGTTTAAAAAGGGGGCCATTGAGTTTCAGAGAGGCTAGAATCATGCCATTGCCATGCCATAGTACCATATTTCAATGGGGAGTTTGGACATCTACTCTTGTGTTCCTGCCACTCAGCCACACCGGACTGATTCATCACCGCCTCGCATGTGAGCGTGATTCAGGTGACAGAGAGCTGATATTAAGCAGCTTTTCTCTCGAATGACTCTAAACTCAGTGCATAGAAGTTCCAGAGGAAAAGTAAAGGAATGGGAGAGGGAGGCTGTCATTACTCTAAACTCCAACCTTCCGACTCTGCATGGAGGCTGGTGAACTCCAATCATTGGAGTGGAACCGTGGCTGCCCCAGTGGCCTGTGACCTCAGCTGGGGCTGCTATGGATAGTCCTGGAGACCAGCACAGAACTGAGGTCCAACAGATATTTGTGACAACAGAACTCCTTATATGGAGGTAAAGACTAAGGACTGGAGGCACAGAGTGGCTGGACCAAGGCCAGTGAGTGGAAGAGCGGTGCAGAATACGGACCCCATCTTGGGGGCCTTGAGTGTCCCTTCAACCAGAGTTTCCCAGTGTGCAAGATACACTGCGCCACTGGGGTAGGTAAACAGGGAGATCTGGGGTGGGACATGTGGAAGGCTTTTTACTTCATAATCATGTGTCTGTGTCTATTTTAATATATATTAGAACAATAGATAACAAGCATTTCAAACTCATGAGTCTGTGGATATTATTATGATCATGAGGCTAAATTAAACAGTGAGTAAAAAGTAGATAGATCATTACAAAGAGAATGCATTACATAGAGAAGGCATGACATTAAGTATATTGTTTCCTATTGCTGATGGAACAGATTACCATAAACTCAGGGGCTTAAAACAACATAAATTTATTATCTTACAGTTCTGGGAGTCAGAAGTCCTGAACATTTTAGACATTGCCTGAACTTCAATGCTGCATCAACAAGATCTATTGGTATCAACTTAAATCAGTTTCCCCTGAGAAGTTACTGTAGAACTATGCTTGTAGGTGGTACATGCTACAATGTATCTATCAACTGAGGTCCTGAACTGTCTCTACCGGTGTGTTTCTTAGAACATCGTCTTGGTATATTAAGAGGTGCCATGAAAAAAAAAGTTTCCATGGTCAAATAAGTTGGGAAAATGAAAATCAACATCATCTATTTATCATCTATCTATCTATCTATCTCATCTATCTATTGATATATATTTATATATGTACACAATGACATATTAAAAAAGATATATATATCATACTTTTCAAATAACAATGGTAACATTTAATTAGAAATTTAACCTCCCTGTTTGCTTTCATTTAACAATGACACAATATACTGCGGGTTCTCTATGCAAGAGAATCTTTTCCTTGCAAGACTCTGTAGGGCTTCTAATATGTTCATGAGCATCAGGAATCTCCAAGAGGGGGATGTAGCATGCAAGATTTCTTTGAGGGTTGTTATCTACAGAGGAAAACAAAATAGATGGGCACGTGGTTGGCCCGGAGCAGGTACTCTGCCAACGAGTGTGGCAGGGATGAATGAGTGAAGGTGTAGTAGGGGCAATATGATGCTGGATTTCCAAGAAGGGAAAGAGAACTTCCCCGATCAAGGTGCGGCTAGGATGATGAGAATGATCAAATTGAAAAGTATTTATGAATCATTTCTATTCCAGTAGTTACCCTACTATGTGTCAGGAATGATGCTAGATGCTTTCTTCCATTATCTTTTTAGCTAAATAGGGTCTAGAAATACAATCAGTCACCTGGAATGGCTTTTGTAGGCTCACTCTGTAGAAGCAATTTTTACAAAGCAATTTTTACAGCTCCACCAAAGCTTAACCTAACCTAGGATCATAATAGGAAGGCACAACCACCAGCTGACCCTTCCAGCTACTTGAAATACTAGTAATTAATGGCAGAAGTATTATGCATAATTGGACATGGCTACTGTGTAACTCTTTTTAAACTGCAGCATTTGCACTGGGTGTCAATCTTCCCTTTAGTTAGAGAATACCGTGTCATTGTTAAGTGAAAGCAAGCAACCAGGTTAAATTTCTAATTAAATGTTACCATTGTTATTTGAAAAATAACAGCTTAGTGTTGATGTCAGATCGACTTTTATCAGTGAATGGAATTAGAACATATTGTCATTTTAGTCTGTCAGATACATATGAATAACACTTACGGAGAAGCTTTCCTTGACTTTAGTTGAGGTTGAAACAAAGAGAATTAGCATGGTGAGGATGTAAATGAGTGTTCATTTAATACAATAAAAGGATTATGTTGTATCTGGTTTTACTTTGAACCTCTACCAATGCTTTTGTAAGGCACGCAGGGTGTTTTCCTGTGCCGTGAATTCCAAACATAACTCATGTTCCTGGTTGACAGTACAATGGACAGTCTGTTCCTCTTTTCCCGTACAACTTCCTTAAGTGAGTTGCCTGGGCAGGAAAATGGATGGCCTTTCCCAAGAGGCAGGGGCCAAAACATTAAGGAAAACTTTGAGATTCAAGACAATGTGCATTAAGGGCAAATGTATCAAGGATCTTTCCAGAATCAAAAATAAAGATATGTTAGACTTTCAGATATATAAAGATTTTAGGAGGCAGTATGGTGGTGGGCACTGGAAATCAGAGAGGTTTAATTCCTGATTGCTCATAAAGTCCTACTGTGCACGCCTGGCACTGTGCAGGACTCTGGTGACACAAAGATGATTAAGGCATAGTTGCGAACTTCCAGTCTCTTAGATTCCAGAAGAGTGGGGAAGACCGACAATTGAAATGTGACTGCGAAGTGGACAGCAGAGTCCACATCTTAAATCTTTCAGTGTCTGTCTGTGTGATCTTGGGCAAATGACTTCACCTCTCTGTTTCTTAGGTTCCTCATCTGTAAGATGGGGCCCTGCCACCTACCTCACAGGTTTATTTTGAGGATGAAATGAGATGCTGCATGTAAAAGACCCTCATGGTGGTCGGTGAGCACATAGTCTACCCTCAGTATCCTGATAGTTTCCTTTCTCCTAATATCTCCTGCTTAGATTAGAGAGCTCCCTCAGACTGAACCAGCAGGGAGAGGGGCACATCAAAGGAAACAGGTCTCACCCATCCTGGACAATGGTCCCGGACAGTGGTAACGAATGAGGAGGTTGGCTTTGAATGAGGAGGCTGGCTTTAAGCACATCTAGTTAGATGTCATACATCTATATTTAATACAAATATATATATTTAATATGCATATTAAATATATTTTACATCATAGGTAAAGAACTTGGTACCTGAATTTATAAATAATGTCATAGTCTATATTAAAGACTGTAAATTCCTCATGCACAGGATCATGTCTTAAGCAGTATCGTGGCTATTGGCTGAGGGCTGGAAGTCAAACCTGGAATTTAAACTTTAGCTCCACTATTTCCCAGCTGGTATTCTTGAGTAAAGTATGTATCACTGAAACTCAATTTCTAAAGCTTGAAAATTAGGCTAATAATAATACCTCACAGAATTTTTTTTT